>SJYX01009945.1:145184-158260 GCA_006410675.1 Oreotragus oreotragus | reverse complement strand
CGGCTTGTGCATCGTACTTACATCATTCTTAACCCTTCCGCTCCTGGAGGGGGCCTGGCGGGATCGGGGGACCCCTGAGTTCCGGAACACGAAGCACCTGGGTGTGACAGAGGATTTCCAGGGCCGGGGGTGAGCGCTGCGCCCCCGGAAGGAGAGGGCCCGGGGCGTGCGTGGGGCTCATCACCCGCTCGTACCCGACTGGCCCCCGCGATCCCTGCGGGCTCAGCAGCGGCTCGCGCTGCTCAGAGCGGCAGGTGCAAAAAGCATTTGGGAGTCGCTTGCCAGCGCGCGGAGGTAATGCGCTTCCTGTCCATTTATCTCAGGAAACCGGCGCAGCCTTCCCTTCCAAACAGAATTAACCTCTCATTAGCCAGCCACTCATTCCCGAGAAGGCCTTAAAAGCTTTACCAGCTCGCTAATGTATTTAGGCTTTTCTTCCAGGCAAACGCAGCCGCTGCCGCGACTGCCATCAGCCCCTGGTGGCGGGGAGGTGGGGGGCGTCCTCTGGGCTCCCCTGGGAGCCAACCGCTTACCTTCTCCCCCTCTCCCCCTAGCTTCAAGTCAGGGAAACTCTGGCCAACCCAGATCCCCAGACTGTAATCACGGGCAGACCCGACACCGCTGAACCGACTTGCTGCGGGAGACAGCCCCAAGTCCCCACTGATTTCGCGAGCGCCCATCGCATCAAAGCCTCCAGCTCTGTGAGCCTCACGGAAGCAGCGAGGGTACCCGGGAAGGAACTTCGACGGCCAGCTGGGCCCGGGTCGCGGGTGCTGACTCCCCCTTTGGGGCTCCAGCCCGGTTCTCAGCACTGAGCAAGGTCGGGGGTGGGGTTGGGGGGCCGGGGCGGCAGTGTTCGCCGGGACCCGGCGGATCCAGCCCACGCCGGGAGTGGGGAGTTCAGTGCGGTTCTAGGTCTGCACGTGGCAAGAAGGGGCCTTTGCAGAGCTGGGCTTTTCTCAGCCTGGCTCCCCGCCGCCCCGAGGCGGGCAGATTTATACCACACAGGTGGACGCAGACCTAAACAAAACAGTCCCGGGCGCTGCCTGCCGCTCGCCATCCCCCCTACCCCGGCCCTCTGGCCCACCGCAAACTTCAGCAAAATAAACAGCTCACCACAGGCATTCCCTTGTCTGCAGCACGACGCTTGCCAGCTGGGAAAATAAGCCGCAAGCCACGCGGCCGGGGCGCTGAGCGAGGCAGCGCGGCGCCCGCTTCTCTTTCCCCGGTGCGGGCGGCGGGAACCAGGGGGCGCCAGGGGGGGCTCCGCCTCGGGGTGGGGTGGGGGGCTCGCCCTCTCGGTTCCCCGACTGTGCGGGAGCGCCCGGTGAGGCACTGCGCCCTTGCAGCCGCCGCGATGCTCCCGAGGGGAGGGGGGCGGGAGGCAAAAAGCCCTTAGCGGTGTCCTCGCTTTCTCCAAGCTGCTGTCTCTTCCCTTCCGTTATCAAAGACCAAATCTAGGGGGTCTCCACCCCACCCCTCCACGTCTCCCCCTGCCGGCGCGCACCGGATCCGTGCAGCGCGGCGGCGGAGGGCGCTCAGCGGCGGGCCAGGAACCCCAGCCTGCAGGTCCGCTCGCCCGCGTTTCCCCCACCCCGAGGGCCGGCACAAAGAGCCTTTCACGCGGCCAAAGCCACCCTCCTCGCCGGCCGCACTGCATTTTGCTCCGCCCCCCCCTCCCCCGCACCAACCTATTCCCGGTCAGTGGCTGTGCCAGCTGTCGCCAGGGCAGGGCGGCGAGGAACGTGGGCACGTGGTTCCTACTCTGCGCTTTTCCGCACAGACGCGGATGCCCCGCTTTCCACCGTTCTCTCGCTGCCCACCAGCGGCGTCTAAATGCCTTCCTCCCTTTCCATACACGACTTCTGAGTGTCTTCCTAATACGTCTCAACTAGGGAGGGAGGCAGTATTGGTCCTCTGGAGTTTCGCTGAAATAAAGAATCCAGCCATTTGTCCCGTCCCTCTAAAAGGGGTTTGAGTTTATAGCTTAAGACAAGCCTAGGACAACGATTTGGGAATCATGAGGGGGAGAGAAGGGCTTCCCTGGTAGCACAGTTGGTAAAGAATCTGTCTGTAATTCAGGAGGTCTGGGCTCGATCCCTGGGTTGGGAAGATTCCGCTGGAGCAGGAAATGGCAACCCACTCCAGTATTCTTGGCCTGGAGAGTCCCATGGACAGAGGAGCCTGGTGGGCTACAGTCCATGGGGTCGCAAAGAGTCGGACACCACCAGGGGAGAGAGACATCTAAGGCACAGGCGAGGAAGTGTGTTATAAAGAACAAGCCCAAGCGCACGCGACGTTCGAGGGAAGACAGTGCTTGGGTAAGAGCAGAAGGCGGGATGGGGGCGGGGGTGGGGGAGGCTAGAGGGAAGGGACTCGCTGACTTTCCAAAGTTGAAAATAAGCATCGCTGTTATTCAGCAGTAGCTATGATTATTCTGTGCGATCAAGGCCTGAGACAAGCACGCTGCGTCTCCTCGTTTGGGCAGATAGTACAGCGTCTTGACCCAGGCACTTCACTTTCTGCCTCCTTGGAAGTTTCTCCGACCCTCTCTAGCTTTCCTTCGCCTTCGGTTGTCCCCGCTCTGGTGCTGCTTAGTGTGTCGCTAGAGGCAGCGTAGAGCAGGGCAAAGAGGGCGGGGTGGGAATCCAGGGTGCGGGGGCCTTTAGGGACTTTCTGAAGACAAGTCAGGCAACTGATGTCTTTGCTCCTGGGTCACTATGGAGAAAGGGTGGGTTAGGGGCAGTGGCTGTGCTGCTTAGTGTGTCGCTAGAGGCAGCGTAGAGCAGGGCAAAGAGGGCGGGGTGGGAATCCAGGGTGCGGGGGCCTTTAGGGACTTTCTGAAGACAAGTCAGGCAACTGATGTCTTTGCTCCTGGGTCACTATGGAGAAAGGGTGGGTTAGGGGCAGTGGCCGGGTTCCTTCTGGTTCTGAAATCCTATGATGAGACACACTCGCTGGCACGCTTTCTGTAGGTTCCTTTTCCCCTTTTAAAGCATTTATCCACTTGGCTTTATCTTGTCCAAGTGCCAATCAAATTGGAAAAAAAAAAGGGGGGGGGATGTTTCATGATAAAGTAAGATACATTGGAAAATGCTCTTTTTGCTAGTGAGAAAATTAAAAAAAAAAAATAACCCTCAGCTCCTGGTCCACAGAAACAAGGAATTTTAATGTCCTCACTTTGAAAAGCCACTCCAACAATCAGTAGAGCAGAGCTTTGATTTAAAACCTAAAGGCAAGCCTCCTGTGTTTTTCTTCTCCCTTCCACCAACACAAAGACAAGCTGCCACATAAAATAATGATGAACAAGAGTTCAAAGCAAGCCCAGGGAGCCAGCCCAGAGGACATTTGCTAATGCAGCCGGAGTCCTTCACCACAGCCCCTGCTAAAGCTGGCTTTGGACAGCACATAAATAGTAGGCAGGAGCTGCCAGAACCCCTTTCCCTTCACCCCTTCCCGTAAATATTGGTCAGTGGAACCTGTATGCTAACTTATCAGCTATCATGTAAATGCATTAATCAAATCAATACACTAAACTTTCCCTTAGCCTCATGGGAAAGCCCAACAGCTTCCCTGGTGGCTCAGAGGGTAAAGCGTCTGCCTGCAATGTGGGAGACCGAGATTTGATCCCTGGGTCGGGAAGATCCCCTGGAGGAGGAAATGGCAACCCACTCCAGTATTCTTGGCCTGGAGAATCCCATGGATGGAGGAGCCTCAAACAGGCTACAGTCCCTGGGTTGCAAAGAGTCGGACATGACTGAGAGATCTCACTTTCACTTTCTTTCATAATTCTTTCCAGAATTTTTGATTCACTACTCACTTTGGAATCTTTAGCCTTATTTCTCCCTCTGGACAAACCTGACTGTTTTCTGTGAATCTTTTCTGAAACCAAGACAATAAAAGGTGAAATTTTATAATGAAGTATTAATTTTTCAACTATAAATCTCTTGCTTCTTCAGTTTCAACAAAAGAATTTTAGAACTGCTTAGCTTTCATACCAATGCACACTTAAAAATTATATATTGAAGAGAATTCTTAAGCACACTTGCACTGGGAAAGATAAGTTATTGTTTAAACAATAGTGATGGAGGAACATTTTGAGCTTGTCTAATTCTGTTCCTTTCATTTCTATCCATCACACTACTCTCATGACTGGCCCATTTCATTAGTAAAAGAACATGTCACATTTTCAGTTCAGTCCAGTCGCTCAGTCGTGTCCAACTCTGTGTGACCCCATGAACCACAGCACGCCAGGCCTCCCTGTCCATCACCAACTCCCAGAGTTTACCCAAACTCAAGTCCACTGAGTCAGTGATGCCATCCAGCCATCTCATCCTCTGTTGTCCCCTTCTCCTCCCGCCTTCAATCTTTCCCAGCAACAGGGTCTTTTCAAATGAGTCAGAACTTCACATCAGATGGCCAAAATGTTGGAGTTTTAGTTTCAACATGAGTCCTTCCAATGAACACCCAGGACTGATCTCCTTTAAGATGGACTGGCTGGATCTCCTTGCAGTCCAAGGGACTCTCAAGAATCTTCTAAGTTGCTGCAAATGGCAACACTGTGTTCTTGTTTATGGCTTTGAGTGGTACTTTGCTGTATGTATATTTGTATCTTCTTTATCCATTCATCTATTGAAGGGCACGTGTTGTTTCTTTATCTTAGCTATTGCAAATAATGCTGCTATGAACTTGGGGGTATATATATATATACATATTTTTTTAATTTGTGTGTGTGTGTGTGTGTTTCTGGACATATATTCAGCAGTGGAATTACTGGGTCAGATGGTAGTTCTGTTTTTAGTTTTTTGAGAAACCTCCATCAGTGGCTGCACCAGTTTACATTCCTACCAACAGTGTACGCAGATTTTCTTGTCTCTATACCCTTGTCGATATTCATTATTTGTGTCCCTTTTGATGACAGCCTTTCTGACTGGTGTGAAGTGTTATCTCATTGTGGTTTTGATTAGCATTTCTCTAATGATCAGTGATGTTGAACACCTTTTCATGTGTTTATTGGCCCTCTGTGTTTCCTCTGTCAAAAATATGTTTGGTTCATCTGCCTATTTTAATTTTTTTTCAAAATGTTGAGTTGTATGAGGTGTTTATATATTTTGGGTATTACCCCCATCGGTCATATCACTGGCAAATATTTTCCCCCAAGCAGTAGGTTTTCTTTTTGTTTTGTTGACAAATTTCCTTTGCTGTGCAAAAGTTTTTAGGCTTAATTAGATCCCACGTATTTTATTGTTGCTGTTTAGTCTCTAAGTCATGTCTGACTCTTTGTGACCCCATGAACTCTAGCTTGCTAGTCCTCTGCCCATGGGATTTCCTAGGCAAGAATGCTGGAGTGGGTTGACATTTCCCGGACCCACTTGTTTACTGTAATTAAATCTTAAGAGGCAACATATACATCCCCCAAATATTCACTTTCTTTTACATTTGCTCTGCAAAAGGTAAAGCTCAAGAAATTGTAAAAGAACCTTTTTAGAGAGGTAAAAAATTGTGAAGTTACTCTTTTGTAAACCAATTTAGACCTGCCATGGTAACTCATAACTTCTTACAGAGGTATAATCTCTTTTCTCACACTCACCTGTATACACAGTGGTAGGAACATGATAAAAATATGACACCATGACAGATATAAAAATCCTTAAAATGCCATGAAACCTAAGACATTTGAGAAATTGGATAACCTCAATTCTAATAGCCAACATTACCAATAAAGAGTTTAAATAATAATAAAAAAGTGTGCTCTCATATACAAATGATATATGTTTATACCTACAGATAGGAGAGAAAATTCCAAGGAGATATATTTTAATCCAACTTAATAAATTGAAAAAAAAATGAGGCCAAAGGAATCAATGTTCAAATAATCACAAATGCAAAAAAACAGTATTTTCTTTTTTTTCCTCATATTTCATCATGTCATCATTTCAAGTTGTCTAACCACACAAAGAGGAGAAGGCAATGGCACCCCACTCCAGCACTCTTGCCTGGAAAGTCCCATGGACGGAGGAGCCTGGTGGGCTGCAGTCCATGGGGTCGCTAGAGTCGGACACGACTGAGCAACTTCCCTTTCACTTTTCACTTTCATGCATTGGAGAAGGAAATGGCAACCCACTCCAGTGTTCTTGCCTGGGGAATCCCAGGGATGGGGGAGCCTGGTGGGCTGCCGTCTTTGGGGTCGCACAGAGTCGGACACGACTGAAGCTACTTAGCAGCAGCAGCAACCACACAAAGAGACTCAGGCCGTGTTACTCCGTGCCAGAAGAAAGGTGAGATTCAAGCCTGAGAGTGAACCTATGGATGGATGAAAACAGTGCATGTTTATCACAAGTTTGAATGATATAAATCTGCCTGAATTCAAGAGTGGGGCTCATTTCAAATGAAGAGTGGGAGAGGATTCTCAGAGGTCAGGCTCTTGCTGCTAAGTTGTTAATGTGCTCTTCAGCCGCCCCAGCTGGGGCTGTCCATCAACTAAGAATGTGAGGAATGCATGACTGGCGCAGGGATCTCTGTGAAATAGATGACGTTCCCCTTGCCCCTGCCCCCTGGAGGGGGTGCCACAAGGGAGATGGGGGAGACACACCCCTAGGCCCCTGAAGCATACAGCATCCAGGACACTTGGTCTTTGTTAAAGAAAGGATCATGGACACATGTAATTCCTTTCTCTTAATCCTTCCATTAAGCAAATACTTTTTGAGCACCCACCAATGAGCCTGGCAAGCTTCAAAATTTGTGGATATTGCTGAAAATAATTCAGACAGGGCTCTGAATGTACGTTCTGATGGTGGGAACACAAACAAGTAAATAAGCCAATAAACAGAATAATTTTAATAATGGTATCGAGTTTAACGAATAGGCTTTTGTTAGTAACAAGGGTGAGAAGGAGTCACCATTAACAGAAAGGGCTTTCTGAGATATCATGGAAAGGCCTGGAATAATGTGGAGGGGAAAGGGTTCCAGCCAGAGGTCAGCGTCTCATTAACAGAAAGGGCTTTCTGAGATAGCATGGAAAGGCCTGGAATAATGTGGAGGGGAAAGGGTTCCAAGCAGAAGTCAGTGTCTCAAGGTCAGTGAACAATCCTGTAGTGTTCAAGGAAGAGAAAAAATCTATGTCAAAAAATTACCTTACGTGGGAGAATTTAAAGCAATCTAAGGTAGAGTTCTTTAATTCCCAGTTGGAATTTGAATGAGGGAGATGTCCTGATTGTTCCCAAGCCTTAGGAAGGTAAGAAACAGAAGGAACATTTATTTAATTATTATTAGGAGCGACACCCTGTGTCTGACTTGGAGGTGGGGGTGGGTAAGCTCTAACTGCCTTGTAATCTCTCTCTAAGCAGAGATTATTGTTCTCCTTTTGTAGATGAGAACATTTAGATCGAAAGATCGAAAAACCTGTCCAAAGGTACGTGACACGTGGTTGGTACAGGATTTGAACCAAGTCTTTCTGATTCTAAAGTCCAGTTTTTTTTCCGCTAGACTTCACTGCTCTGTGTTATTTAGGGACAGTCCTGGGGTTAGAGTGCACAGAGAATATTATAAAATTTTTGTGTCACCAACATATAAAATGAGTATAATTAATAGGAGAATTAAAAAGTGAGCTTCTGTGAAAAAACATTAAGAATTATTTTTAGAAATTTAAAATTAAACCTGTAGTCCTCATCTAGCCCACTCAAGAATCTCTCCTCAACTGTGCAAAGACCTGAAGATTTTCTCCACTCACATCTGTCACTCTGTACAGCTCTTGTCAAGACTTGAACGAACAGTCTTCACTTGATAAAGTGTCCAGTAAGTAGCCTATGGCTTTATCATGGGACTACGTCGTCGGATGCACACTCCTGCGGTGGGATGCCTGTATGTTTCCAGTGAATTCACAAACAGAATGATCTTATGGACATAATTGTGCCCATTTCACAACATAGCTTGGGCCGTTTTCTTAGTAAGGGCTGTGTGACTATGGCAATGCTTGTGTGGTGTCCATGGTGCCAGATACACAGCAATATTAGTGGTTTCCTACCACATTTAGAGCCTGGAAGGAGCACTACGGGTGATTTTGTGGAAAAAGTCTGATCGAATCACAATGGAAAATAATCTGAGTTATTGGTGCACAGCTTCATTACTGTATTCATTATTACTTTTAAACGAATTAGTACTGTTTTACCCTTCATTCATTCATTCATTCATTCAGTTTGCTATTCAGCCCATCTGTCTTTCCACAAACGTTTGCTGAACTACCTACTATGTGCCGTTGTTGGTATGCATGCTCAGTCACTCAGTCATGTCCGACTCTTTGCGACCCCATGGAGTTTGGCCCACCAGGCTCCTTTTTCCATTGAATTTTCCAGGCAAGAGTACTGGACTGGGTTACCATTTACTACCCTAAGGGATCTGCCTGACCCAAGGATTGAACCTGCTTCTCCTGCTTGGCAGGTGGATTCTTTACCACTGAGCTACCTGGGAAGCCCTTTTCTAGGCACTAGAGATATATCAATGAAATTAAAAA
Source organism: Oreotragus oreotragus (assembly GCA_006410675.1). Classification (NCBI taxonomy): domain Eukaryota; kingdom Metazoa; phylum Chordata; class Mammalia; order Artiodactyla; family Bovidae; genus Oreotragus; species Oreotragus oreotragus. The sequence continues at coordinate 149,751 of SJYX01009945.1, read as the reverse complement.
AAGGAACTAAGACATATATTAATTCATGAATCATAAAAGTCCTCCCTGCTAGCAGGAGAGAGAGAAAATTAACATGAGCTTGCAGACAGTGTAGAGTATACTAAAAGGAGTAACATGCTCTGGGAAAAACAGAACATGACAGTAAGATGTGGAATGTTGATTTGTAGGTAAAGTTCTTAAAAGGGTGGTGAAGGTGGGCTTAACTGAGAAAGTGCTGCTGCTGCTGCTAAGTCGCTTCAGTCGTGTCTGACTCTGTGCGGCCCCATAGATGGCAGCCCACCAGGCTCCCCTGTCCCTGGGATTCTCCAGGCAAAGACTGGAGTGGGTTGCCATTTCCTTCTCCAATGCATGAAAGTGAAAGTGAAGTCACTCAGTCGTCTCCGACTAGTAGCAACCCCATGGACTGCAGCCTACCAGGCTCCTCTGTCCAGGGGATTTTCCAGGCAAGAGTACTGGAGTGGGGTGCCCTAAGTGACATCTGAGCAAAGACGTGGAGGATTTGACTGAGTGACCCAGGCAGCTATCTGAAGCCAGGGAGTTCAAGGCAATAGCCAGTGCAATGATTCTGAGGTACGAGCATGCCTGGCATTTTTGAGAAAGAGAAAAGAGGCCAGTTTGCTCAGAACAGAGTGAGAAAGGGAGACTTATGAGTTCAGATGTATTATGGGGTCCCACATCTTTAAGGCCATTGTAAGGAGTCTGGAGTCTAACTGAATTTGGGAAACTTAGGAGAAATTTCAGCAAAGGAAGGAGGAGTGATTTGATTTAAATTTTAGAAATTAATTCTTGTTGTTTGGTTGAGAATTCATGATGACCAGGCCAAGGTGGAAGCTGAGAGTCCAGTGGGATGATTATTTCAATAAACTGTGTAAGAGATGACAGTGGCTCGGACCAATAGTGGTAGCAAAGGAATTGTTTAGAAGTGTTTTGATTCTGGATATATTTTGATGTTTGAATCAAGAGAATTTCTTGATAGATCAGATGGCGGTGTTAGAAAGACAGGAGTCAAAGAACGCTCTCCGGATTTTGGCCTGAGGCACTGTCAAGATGTACTGCTATTAGCTGAGCTGAGTTGGGACAGGTTTTGGGTATGAAGAACAAATGCACCAGTTAAGGAAATGATTTTATTCAGCCCGTTGCAATAAGGAGAAAGTTCATTAATGGGGGCCATCTCGAAGAAAAGGAAAGGACCTTGAGGGAGAGGCAGATATGAAATGGAGTCATCAGGCCGTCTCATGGGAGTCACGAGGAAGGGCGGGGTGGGCTCTTCCCCATCTGAGTCCTTTGAGGAAGAGTGAAAGTGAGTTATCTTCAAATATTTGAGGGAAGGGTGGTGATTTTTGGTTAGCCAGTTCTTCAGACACAAAAGAGTGGGAGCAGAGGGCGCAGGTAAAGTTAAATATTTTCTGTGAGGAAAAGCAGAACTTTAGTTTTGGACTTATCAGCTTTAAGATTTCTGTTACATTTCATAGTGAAAAATCCCTTCAACATTTCCTTGCCTGACACTGAGATGAGTGTTATATCCAGCACTGAATTCTCATGGTGCATGTAAAAATGTGCAGTTTGAATAACCAATTTTATTTCATTTCAGTAAGCAGATGAAGTCTTGGAATTATTTTTCTCTTGTATAAATATTTTTGTTTTTAACAGCCTTCATATTACTAAAATTACTTTAAGGAAATTGAAACCAAATTTTCCTTCATCTGACATTTCAGTTGTTTCACTTTTCAGTGATAGGATTCACTGATCATGAAAGATTGCAGGGTGCTGGTTATGACTGATTTCATCTTCACACCTATCTATGTGTATCTTTGGAGAAGGCAATGGCACCCCACTCCAGTACTCTTGCCTGGAAAATCCCATGGACGGAGGAGCCTGGTGGGCTGTAGTCCATGGGGTCGCTAAGAGTTCGGACACGACTGAGTGACTTGTGTATCTTATGTTCTTTCTCTTGTAGATACCCAGATGACCAGTAAATTTTCAAAAACATACCTATCTTTAGTAAATTTGCCTAAAGATACACAAAACCCTTTTTGATAACGATATACGATAAAATACATAAAATGATGCATTTGGGTATAGTGTTAGTGGTTAATGGTCTAGGTTTTTCTCACATGTCCTGCCAACACCTAGAGTGCCTCATATTTCATATGAAATTCAGGACAGCCAGTTTGATCAAAACAGCCAGAGAAGTGATAGGAAATGTAGGCCTTTTGGGAAAAAGACTGAAAAAAAGTAGATTGGAAATCATATCAATGTGGAAGGAGCAAAGATGAGTACAGAGCGGTTTTAGGCAGGAAAGAACATGTTCAGTTTAGAAACCTTATCTTAGAAGTTAAAATTTAAGGAACAAAAGGTAATAAGGGTGAGAACAAAGGATAGTTTTGTCTAAAGACAAAAGTCACTCTTGAAATATAACAGAGTATTATGAACAAGCTTTGTCTGCACATTTGAGAATATGATTTAGACTATCCCCTTTATTTTGGGAAAAAATAACTTGATTTTAAAATAATCCATAGTCGATATCTGTTTTGTATTACTTGCTTTGGGCTTTATAAAGGCATAATTGTAACGAAATTCTCTTAATTAACGTAGGAAATTAGCTCAGAAACCCAATGTAAACTATACTATTATCTCATTAAGTTCTCATAACAACCCTCCAATCTGTTACCGTTATTTTCTGCATTGGACAGATAAGGAAATTAAAAGGTGAAGTCATGCTTGGTAGTTGAGGAGGTAGGATTCAAACATGTGTCTATAAGAGACTCCAGAGTCTGAAGAGCTAGTTGAACAGTATCGCTAATATCTGTGAGAAGGAGATAATTAAAAATCACTGACTGACATGACTCTTATAGAGTTGCCACGTGATCCAGCAACCCCACTCCTGGGAATATACCCAGACAAAACTATAATTCAAAAAGATACATGTGCCCCAATGTTCACAGCAACACTATTTACAACAGCCAAGATACGGAAACAATTTAAATCTCCATCTATAGGATGAAGGAATACAGAAGATGTGGTACATATATGCAATGGAGTGGTGCTCAGGAATAAAAAAAAAATGAAATAATACGCCATTTGCAGCAACACGGATTGACTTAGAGATGATTGTGCTAAGTGAAGTAAGTCAGAAAGAGAAAGATTAGGAACATATCCCTTACATGTGGAATCTAAAATATGAAATGAATCTATCTACTGAAGAGAAACAGACTCACAGACATGGAGAACACACTTGTGGTTGCCAATGGGAATTGGGGGGAAGAGGGCTGCATTGGAAGTTTGGGGTTAGCAGATGCAAGCTCTCATATATAGAATGGATAAACAACCAGGTCCTACTGAATAGCACAGGGAACTATATTCAGCATTCTGTGCTAAACTACAGTAGAAAAGAATGTAAGAAAGAATGTATACCTAGCCATAACTGAATCGCTTTGCATACAGCAGAAACCTACAACGTTGTAGATCAACTCTACCTCAATTAAAAAAATAAAATCCTTTAAACATTATCCCTAGTAGTATTTTCCATTTATATATTGTACAAGAGTTCTATCTTTTTTTGCTTTGTCTTCTTTTTCTTTATGGAATAAAACATTTCTATCACTTTTGCACTGAAGCAATTTCTTTATTGACCTTTTAGCAACTCTTATGTTTTCTTCTGAATGAAAGAATTTGTATCTCTCTTATTATGTACTACTCCCCGAGTGAATTTCACTTGTACTAAAACAAAGCATTGCAAGTGAAACTCACTCAATTGTGTTAAATACTATATTTAATGAAGGATAAAGTGCATTAAAGAATTTTTGTCTTAGTGACACATTATTGATGTTTTTCATTTTTCTTATGCTCTTTGTGTTCTGTTCTCATTAGTGTTTTATACTACTCACTGCTTTCTATGTGAATGCTGCTAAGCCACTTCAGTCGTGTTCGACTCTGTGCGACCCCATAGACGGCAGCCCACCAGGCTCCCCTGTCCCTGGGATTCTCCAGGCAAGAACACTGGAGTGGGTTGCCATTTCCTTGTCCAATGCATGAGTGAAAAGTGAAAGTGAAGTCACTCAGTCGTGTCCGACTCTTGGCGACCTCATAGACTGCAGCCTACCAGGCTCCTCCATCCATGGGGTTCTCCAGGCAAGAGTACTGGAGTGGGGTGCCATTGCCTTCTCTGGTCTATGTGAATAACTTCACATTTTTCTTTACCAAATGAACTATTTTTATTTTTAATCCATTTTACCAGCTTTCAGGTTCATACTCTATTTTAATTCTAATTTTCCAAAAATATTGTCATATATATATTCTCCTAGTCATTTATAAGGGAAAGGCAATGGCACCCCACCCCAGTACTCTTGCCTGGAAAATCCAATGGACGGAGTAGCCTGGTGGGCTGCAGTCCACGGGGTCGCTAACAGTCGGACAGACTGAGCGACTTCACTTTCACTTTTCTCTTTCATGCATTGGAGAAGGAAATGGCAACCCACTCCAGTATTCTTGCCTGGAGAATCCCAGGGATGGGGGAGCCTGGTGGGCTGCCGTCTATGGGGTCACACAGAGTCGGACACGACTGAAG
>SJYX01009945.1:115402-132954 GCA_006410675.1 Oreotragus oreotragus | reverse complement strand
AACTGGAAATAGAACTGCCTTATGACCCAGCAATCCCACTGCTGGGCATACACACAAGGAAACCAGAAATGAAAGAGACACGTGTACCCCAATGTTCATCGCAGCACTGTTTATAATAGCCAGGACATGGAAACAACCTAGATGTCCATCAGCAGATGAATGGATAAGAGAGCTGTGGTACATATACACAATGGAGTATTACTCAGTCATTAAAAAGAATACATTTGAATCAGTTCTAATGAGGTGGATGAAACTGGAACCTATTATACAGAGTGAAGTAAACCAGAAAGAAAAACACCAATACAGTATACTAACACATATATATGGAATTTAGAAAGATGGTAATGATAACCCTGTATGTGAGACAGCAAAAGAGACACAGATGTATAGAACAGTCTTTTGGACTCTGTGGGAGAGGGAGAGGGTGGGATGATTTGGGAGAATGACATTGAAACATGTATAATATCATATATGAAATGAATTGCCAGTCCAAGTTCAATGCATGGTACTGGATGCTGGTGCACTGAGATGACCCAGAGGGTTGGTATGGGGTGGGAGGAGGGAGGTGGTTCAGGATGGGGAACACGTGTATACCTGTGAAAGATTCATGCTGATGTATGGCAAAACCAATACTGTAAAGTAGTTAACCTCTAATTAAAATAAATTTATATTAAAAACAAAAACATTTAAAAAATGAAGACATTTCTCAGCATGGTTAGCATCTCTCAATAAATGTAGGTGAAATTAGAAAATAAACCATCCAATACTTTGAAATAGATTTGATATAGTGTCTTTGAGGGAAGTGTTGGATTCAACATTACTGATTGCAAGTTGACAGTGCCATTATATTCCTTCCTATCTTCATAATGAAACAGACTTATGCTCACTTTCTGTTCCTGTTGAATTTTATTTCAGATTCATACAAATTGCATAAAGTCCATCTGTAGTCCTTCCTCTTTGTTCCTCTTCTAAACAAAAAGCCACCAAATAATGTCATATGAGTATGGAGACCATGTGCTACTGTGGCAATCACGGACTTTTATTGTGTGCTGTTGTTATTGGGTAGCTAAGTCACGTACAACTCTTTTGTGACCCCTTGGACTGTAGCCCAACAGGCTTCTCTATACATGGGATTTCCTAGACATGAATACTAGAGTGTGTTGCCATTTCCTTCTCCAGGGGATCTTCCTAACCCATATTGTTTGATTTGTTGTAAATTATTATTCATCTTTCCTACAAAGTTGTAATATTTTCTTACATATTTGCTCTTTATGCACAGTTTTTCGATGCACTTTTTAGAGTTCCAGACCCATGGTGGTTCCACCCTGATGATGAAAGATTATATATGTAGCCATTGACACACCAAAGGTCTAATTAAGAAAACACAAGCTACCAATGTGAGTCTATCACAGACAGGTGACATTTTTCCAAGGTAATAATATGCATGCCATTGTTGGGGTCATTTAATGGACTGGGACCTGGTGGTCCAGAGGTGACGATAAGAAAATGAAAGAGAGAAAAAGGCTGATACTCCCTGGTTTACCCAGAAAACCAATGAAGTCCTTGACACAGGACTTGCGTCTCTCACAAAGGCACTGGGCGCCCTCTCAAAGGGGATGAAGGCACAGGGAGCTTTCTCGAGTGAGTCTTAGAAGCCCAGGCAGGAGAGTGAGCAAGACAGGTCTCTGCACTCCAAGGAATCAGCCAGAGAGAGAGAGAGAGAGAGAGAGAGAAAGAAAGAAAGAAAAACAGACAGACACGGAGACCCAAGCTCTGATGGAGCAAAGGTGCTTTAATGATTTTTCTGTAAGTATATATAGGCTGTAGTATAAGAAGTTTCTTTCGTCAATGATAAAGATCAGAAAACCAAACATACAGTAACTGTTACCAAGGGAACAAAGGATGATGATGGTCACAAGGTCAGGAGGCAATCCATATCTCAAGAGAGGGGATCGAAGCTAAGCAGTTTTGTCCTAAAGAGAATGTTTACTAAAGGAGATTCAAGCCTGTCTCACACAATGACCCCAGTTCCTAGAAGCAGTGTGCTGTTCTGCTTAAAAAGAAACAAAGGACTTACGAGAAACAGCAAGTAGGAATTCTCCTGTTAAACATTCCCTGACATGCCATTATCCAGATAACCCATCTGGATCCATCTTTTCTGAACAGTAAGTGCCTCTGTAAAACTGGCAGATTTGATGAGTTGGCACAATGCCATACAAACATATGGACAGAACTGTAAACAAGCTAAAGATGTGTAACAAGAAATTTGTTTAATAAAGTAGGATTTCCAGCTGGAATTCAACTACAATTACCTTCTACTAGTTTATGTTTCCAAATCATAAAATTGATTTCCTTAGAAGGAAATTAAAATTAATGAAAAGTAGATGTGTGTGTATGTGAGTGCTTGTGCATGTGTATAGGTGTATATAAAGCAATCATATAGATATATTTCTTTGTGGGTGACAATTCAAATCAGAGAAGAAAAGAATCTAGGGTCGTAAAAAGAAAGGAAGGTTTTGTCACATATGGTGAACAATTTTTCTTCAATTTTAGTATATTCTCAGTGACTTATACAATCACATGGTTCATTGAAACCCCATTTAAGAAAATAGCTCAGGGAATTCATTGGCTGTCCAGTGGTTAGGACGCCACCTTCCAATGCAAGGGGCATGTGTTTGATACCTAGTTGAGGAACTAAAATCCTACAGGTTCCCCCAAGCCACGGTCAAAAAAATAATAATTTTAAAATTATATACAGCAAAATCTTCATGAAAAGTTGTAGATATGGGTATCTGCAAGAGGGAGAAAATCAAGATTATGGCTTTCTATTTTTCATTTCCTTCTAAACTACTGAAGTGAAGTGAAGTGAAGTCACTCAGTCATGTCTGACTCTTTGCAACCCTGTGGACTGTAGGCCACCAGACTCCTGCATCCATGGGATTTCCTAGGCAAGAATACTGGAGTGGGTTGCCATTTCCTTCTCCAGGGGATCTTCCTGACCCAGGGATTGAACCCAGGTCTCCCACATTGCAGGCAGACTCTTTAACCTCTGAACCACCAGGGATTGGCAAATAGTGTATGTAAAACTCACCTTCTAAAATTGTTAAATGATTATCTTCTATTCCCACCAACCAGACAATTTAATTCATTTAGTTCTGGTGAGTAAAATTATATTGTTGTGTTCCAGTGAACTTTATTGCTTACACATTCAAATTATTCTAACGCACATTGAGGAAGATTGTCAAACAGGATTAAGTTCAAACATTTTATACAAACACAAAATGTTTACTTGGGAGTTTCTTACTGGTCTTTCAGTAGCAGATCACTTCATGGTAAACAGATGGGGCAAAAAATGGAAACAGTGAGAGACTTTATCTTATTGGGCTCCAAAGTCACTGTGGACAGTGACTGCAGCCATGAAATTAAAAGACACTTGCTCCTTGGAAGGAAAGTTATGACAAACCTAGAGAGTGTATTAAAAGCAGAGACATCATTTTTCCAACACAGGTTCATACATTCAAAGCTATGGTTTTTCCAGTAGTCATGTATGGATGTGAGAGTTGGACCATAAAGAAAGCTGAGCACTGAAGAATTAATGTTTTTGAATTGTGGTGCTGGAGAAGATTCTTGAGAGTCTCTTGGACAGCAAGGAAATCAAACCAGTCAATCCTAAAGGATTGATTTAAGTCAGTCTTAAATATTCATTGGAAGGACTGATGCTGAAACAAGCTCCAATACTTGGCCACCTGATGCAAAGAGTCAACTCATTGGAAAAGACCCTGATCCTGGGAAAGACTGAGAGCAGGAAGTGAAGAGAGTGACAGAGGATGATATGACTTGGATGTCATAACTGACTCAATGGAAATGAATCTGAAAAAATTCTGGGAGGTAAGGAAGGACAGGGAAGACTGGCTTGCTGCAGTCCTTGGGGTCACAAAAAATTGGACATGACTTAGCGACTGAACAACAAAGAGCATCCCATGTTCTTTTCAACTCTTACTAAGATTCTGAGAGAGACTAAAGGTAGGAAAATGAATTTTATCTTTATTCCATGTATACACATACAAAATAATTCAATTTCTCTTTTAGAGAAATTTCTTTGATTTTGTTTTTAACTATGTGACTTCAAATAAATTATTTTTGTCAAACTGTTAACAATTCAATTATTTTACTGTGACTCTAAATTAGTGGTGGTCAGGGAGAATATCCACAAATATGATTTATATGATTTGGATTAAGATACGAGGGTCAGAATCTGATCTTAGGCTCTCCAGAACCACTTAACCTAAAGGAATTGGTTGTCAAATCCTTGACTGATAGTTTATTTGCATATAGCAGAAACAAAGGAAATTGAACAGCAAAATGATTTAGGCACATACTCAAAACATTTTAGACTACAAATTTTTAAAAATGATATGCTGTCATGTTTCCCAATTTAAAAAGTATGTTGAATTGTGTTTTTAAGGTCTATTATCATTCTTCACCATCATATTGAGAATTTTAATTCTGAAAATAAATTCATAAATCTCAATAGAGCAAATAATACCAATTTGGCTGATAAATGTCTTAATCATATATTTTGATCAATAACTTTAATTTGTCTTCCTGAAAACTCAATGCAGATTTTTTGTTTTTATTTATTTTTAAGTCTAATGTACCTCTTCAAGTTCACATTTTAACTGGGAGATAAGTTTGACAAATGAAGCATTTGCCAAATTATTGCACTTCTGAAACTACAGTAATTAAGCATTTGAAAATGAGAAAACCGAAGGACAAAGTTTGGGGTCCCTTTTTTCATTTATATAGATACTCTCTATTCTGAAATCCTCAGCTTGTTTGTTTGCTTTTTGATTCTCTTCTTCAGAGGCTGTATCTTTAATGTCATTTTCTTTGAGTGTTGCAAGCTTACTTGATATCTAGCAATATCTTATTTGAGACCCAGCACCATTTCATACATTTGTTACTGTGGTTTCACAAAATGAATAAGGTCAAGGGACAGTGTTAGGGCCTTCGGAGCGAATATTGGAATTGCTCTCTTGAGATGCATAAGACATACCATGGGAATGTTCACTACACTTGTTCTCATAGGCACAGCCAGTATGCTTTAGCCATTTACTTCCCCCCCACCCTCCTGTCATTAACCCCTTCCCTGCCTAGCTTAGTTTCCATGGAATGCCATTCTACTGTCTTTACAATATTCTCCAACCTCCTTCTTTACCTTTTCACCCCATTCACCTGGCAAGAAACCAGTCTTGCCAGAGCCATTGTACATGCTTTTGCAGGTTGTTCACAAATTATGCTGCTTAGATTAAAATGTGACTGTTTCTAGGGTATTTTAATGAAACTTCACAATCATGTGCTGTCTCCACATCTGGATCTAACTTAATATTCTCTGTATTGTTTTCTGATTCCTGAACATCAGATAAAACACACTACCATATCACCTGCTTCCAATACAGATTTAAAGTCTCCAATTTAAGCTGAGCCATAAACACTACCAAACACTTCTCTTTCCTTCATTCTCTCTCTCTCCTATTCTCCAGAGGGCCTCTAGTCCATTCTCCTCAAACGTCTGCCACCACTTATTAGTCTCCCTTTGATAAATATGAATTTTCCCTTATTGAGAAAGAAAAGAAAGATATTCAGTTAAGGCATTACTGTGAGTTCTAAAATATTAGCAGTACATTTTCCTCCACCTCACTTTTTAGAATCAAAGCAGAACCCTGCATTCTTAGTAACAATATTTTCACCTATAATTTGACTTCAGTTCACTCCATCATTCTCAGCAACCAACCTCAACAATCAATTTATCCTTCTCTCTTTTTGACCTTCACCATCTTCTATACTGACTCCTTCCCATTATCATTTATATATTCCCATAGCATTTATATATTTAAAAAAGAAAAAGGAAGGAAGGAGAAAAGGTAAGAAATTAGATGAAAACAAGAAAAAGGAAGAAACAGAAAAGAAGAAGGAAAGAGGACAGAGAAAGGAGGAAGAGAAAGAGAAGGAAATTCTACTGCGTGTGTTTCATAACTTTTACAACCAAACTTTATGAATGGGTGATTTATTCTCACTGTCTTATTTCCTTCCTACTTATTTCTAATCCCACTAACCCCAGTGTCAGCTACTTCTATGATATTGCTTATGCAAAGGTCATATAGAACTTCTGTTTTGTGTACTAATGGTTACTTTTCTGTATTTACCTTACAGTAAGTCCCCTACATACACACAAGTTCTGTTCCGAGAGTGAGTTCATAAATCCAATTTGTTCATTAAGTCCAACAAAGTTAGCCTAGGTACCTAACTAATATAATCAGCTATATAGTACCATACTGTAACAAGTTTATAATACTTTTCACACAAATAACACATAAAAAACAAACACAAAAAATTAAGAAATTTTCAATCTTACAGTATAGTAACTTGATAAGTATAGTAGTACAGTACAACAACTGGTAAAGAGGGACTGGTAGTAGTACCAGCTACGTCACTGCTGCTTTTATGTTTGCTTCTGGACATCCTGGGCTGAAATAAGGATACTGGACTACTGTACTCTATACAGTACTGTGCAGTAAAGTACACAAAAGCACAAAACCACTTGTAGAGGATCCACACACATGACAATGTACAGTAAACAATGTGAACTAACTTACTTGATTGGACACATGAACACACTTGAAGGTTTCTATGTAGGAGACTTACTGTCTTTGACTTCTCTGTTGCATTTATCAGTATTGATCATTCCATCTGTCTTACAATGCCTTCTTTAGATTATATGACATTTCATTTCCTAGTTGTTCTCTAGTTACTTAATTCCTTTCTTTCAACAACTCCTCATTTCCTTCCCATCCCTTAAATGGTATTATTTTCAAATGTTTATTCTAAACCTTCTTTTTTTTTTCATGAATACTTTCATTTCCACACCTTCAATATATGGATCATGCCTAGTCTTTAACTCCTGCCTCCATGTCTATTCTCAGTTGCAGAGGTAGATACAGATCTCTCAATTGGACAAGTTCATGAGTGTCCCATAGAAGCATGGTGTTTAACATGCCCCAAATTCCTTCAACTCGTACTTCCTATGTTGTTCCCCATTCACTGTAACACAATGAATGGCATTTTAAGACACTCAGTAACTCCAGTTGGAAATCTGACTTTTTTGTTTACACACTGTTCCTCCACAATAATTCACCAAGCAGTCATTCTTCCTGTTTATTATCCATATAATCTGTCACTTATTTTTTCCCCTGCTGTGTCACTGCCTTTATTCATCTTGATTCAGCCAGAATGACCCCCATAAGCCTTTTTCCTATATCCACTCATGTCCCAACCATCCTCCCCTCCTGTCAGCCAAAGTCAAAGCATTCATTATAATAAGGCCACTAACAGTTTCTTAGACTTACCATGCTGTCTCCCATATCCAGGCCTTTCTACCTCTTCTCATTCTAGTCTAGTTATCCTTCATAGCTCCCATTTCTGAAAAGTCTTACCTGAATCTCAAAGCATGTTTTAGAGTTTTCCCTTACATATTGCTGTAGTATTTATCTCATTTATGGCACTTAACACAATGAGCTACAGTTATCTATATAATTGCTTGATTTGGGTTTATTTCTCCCAGGTTACATATGGGTTTCAACCTCTGCCTACCTCTCCAGTCTCTTTCACTCACAATTCTCAGTGTAGTGCTCAGGCCTTTTCTTTTTGGATCACTTGGCTTCCAGCCACTCCTGAGTATTTATTTGCCCTTGATGTTCTCAGGAGGGAAATGTCCTCACCTCAAATATGCTTAGTTAACTTCTATTTGTCCCTTGTATGTTGAGATACATTTTGCTTCTCCAGGAAAGCTGTATCTAATATTCCATACAGGCATTGACTGACCTGTTTTATTTTCATAGCATTTATCAGAGTTTAAGGCGATATGCTTTTGTGAATTATTTGATTAATGTCTATATGCATCACAAACCTGTAAGTGCCAAAAGAAGAGAAATCTCTAGTGCCTGGCATGTAAACTGATCAATTAACACACAACTAAATATATTTTGTGTTTGTACAACCTTTTGTTAAAAAAGTAATGACACGTGAGCCTCCAATCAAGCTTAAATAACTTCATACAGAGTAATTTATCACCTTTGAAAAAAATCTACATGCTCCTGAAAGAATAATGCATAGGACAGAGACATTTTAATAAAAGAATAAAGAGGCAAACTGAGTCTAGTTCATAGTTATAATGCTTCAAGAAGTCACCACTAGTTAGGGCATCAAAGTGTGTTTTCTCATTTGTAAAGTAAGAATCATACTAGTACCTATCTCATAGGATAGTTTTAAAGATTAAGTACTTAGCAAATTACATGTAACTAAAATAAGCAATCAGCAAGTATTATTCATTCAATTTCTGGAAATGAATATTAATTGTAATAAGCATACACAGATGTAGGAAACAAACATGGTTAACGATGGGAAAGGGGAGGGACACGTTGGGAGATTGGGATTAACATATACATATTCAGTTCAGTTCAGTTCAGTTCAGTCGCTCAGTTGTGTCTGACTCTTTGTGACCCCATGAAACACAGCAAGCCAGGCCTCCCTGTCCATCACCAACTCCCAGAGTTTACTCAAACTCACGTCCATTGAGTCGGTAATGCCATCCAGACATCTCATCCTCTGTCGTCCCCTTTTCCTCCTGCCCCCAATCCCTCCCAGCATCAGGGTCTTTTCCAGTGAGTCAACTCTTCGCATGAGGTGACCAAAGTACTGGAGTTTCACCTTTATGCTACTATATATGAAATAGATAGTTAATGAGGACATACTATATAACACAAGGAACTCTATTTAATATTCTGTAATGATTTATAAGGAGAAAAGGAAAGATATAAGCATTTGAATGCAGAGTTCCAAAGAATAGCAAGGAGAGATGAGAAAACCTTCCTCAGTGATCATTGAAAAGAAATAGAGGAAAACAAGAGAATGGGAAAGACTAGAGATCTCTTCAAGAAAATTAGAGATACCAAGGGAACATTTCATGCAAAGACGGGCTCGATAGAGGACGGAAATGGTATGGACCTAACAGAAGCAGAAGATATTAAGAAGAGGTGGCAAGAATACACAGAACTGTACTAAAAAGATCTTCATGACCAAGAAAATCACAATGGTGTAATCACTGAGAGCCAGACATCCTGGAATGTAAAGTCAAGTGGGCCTTAGAAAGCATCACTATGAACAAAGCTAGTGGAGCTGATGGAATGCCAGTGGAGCTATTTCAAATCCTGAAAGATGATGCTGTGAAAGTGCTGCACTCCATATGCCAGCAAAATTGGAAAACTCAGCATTGGCCACAGGACTGGAAATGGTCCGTTTTCACTCCAATCCCAAAGAAAGGCAATGCCAAAGAGTGCTCAAACTACCGCACAATTGCACTCATCTCACATGCTAGTAAAGTAATGCTCAAAATTCTCCAAGCCAGGTTTCAGCAATACGTGATCCGTGAACTTCCAGATGTCAAGCTGGTTTTACAAAAGGCAGAGGAACCAGAGATCAAATTGCCAACATCCATTGGATCATGGAAAAGGCAAGAGAGTTCCAGAAAAGCATCTATTTCTGCTTTATTCACTATGCCAAAGCCTTTGACTGTGTGAATCACAATAAATTGTGGAAAATTCTAAAAGAGATGGGAATACCAGACTACCTAGGCTGCCTCTTGAGAAACCTATATGCAGGTCAGGAAGCAACAGTTAGAACTGGACATGGAACAACAGACTGGTTCTAAACAGGAAAAGGAGTACGTCAAGGCTGTATATTGTCACCCTGCTTATGTAACATATGCAGAGTACATCATGAGAAATGCTGGGCTGGAGGAAGCACAAGCTGGCATCAAGATTGCCAAGAGAAACATCAATAACCTTAGAGATGCAGATTGCACCACCGTTACGGTAGAAAGTGTAGAGTAACTAAAAAGCCTCTTGATGAAAGTAAAAGAGGAGAGTGAAAATGTTGGCTTAAAACTCAACATTCAGAAAACGAAGATCATGGCATCTGGTCCCATCACTCCATGGGAAATAGATGGGGAAACAGTGGAAACAGTGTCAGACTTTATTTTTTTTTGGCTCCAAATTCACTGTAGATGGTGACTTCAGCCATGAAATTAAAAGACACTTATTCCCTGGAAGAAAAGTTATGACCAACCTAGAAAACATATTCAAAAGCAGAGACATTACTTTGCCAACAAAGGTCCGTCTAGTCAAGGCTATGGTTTTTCCAGTGGTCATGTATGGATATGAATGGCTTTTGAACTGTGGTGTTGGAGAAGACTCTTGAAAGTCCCTTGGACCTGTCTCTTATACACATCTAGATGTGTATAAGAGACAGAATATTCAAAAGCAGAGACATTACTTTGCCGACTAAGGTCCGTCTAGTCAAGGCTATGGTTTTTCCTGTGGTCATGTATGGATGTGAAAGTTGGACTGTGAAGAAGGCTGAGCGCCGAAGAATTGATGCTTTTGAACTGTGGTGTTGGAGAAGTTGAGAGTCCCTTGGACTGCAAGGAGATCCAACCAGTCCATTCTGAAGGAGATCAGCCCTGGGATTTCTTTGGAAGGACTGATGCTGAAGCTGAAACTCCAGTACTTTGGCCACCTCATGCGAAGAGTTGACTCACTGGAAAAGACTCTAATGCTGGGAGGGATTGGGGGCAGGAGGAGAAGGGGACGACCGAGGATGAGATGGCTGGATGGCATCACTGACTCGATGGACGTGAGTCTGAGTGAACCCCGGGAGTTGGTGATGGACAGGGAGGTCTGGCGTGCTGCGATTCATGGGGTCGCAAAGAGTCGGACACCACTGAGCGATTGAACTGAACTGAACGTACAGTTGAATTTACTTAGGATGTTTCTGCCATGAAGAAATGTTTACTTTCCTATAACTATTATATTTATCTTTATTTTCTTTAAACTCCATGAGTTACATCAACATACATAAGTTTTCTCTATCCTAAAATTAAAAATATATTAAAACATATGCTTTCTTCTCATAATTTTATAATTTTATTTTTTACACAGAAAATCATTGAAACCTTTTCTTTTCTCTGTTTCATTTTGGATGCCACATCATCTACATATCCATTAGGTCAAGTTGGCTGATAGTATTGTTCAGATCTCCTATATATTTACTGAATTTTGTTTGTCTACTAGTTTTATTAACTGAAATCTTCAGGTCTATCTGTGTTTTTTTCTTTTTGGTTCTATCGATTTTTGCTTCATTTTTTTTTTAAAGGTGATTAGGTACATATACATATAAGACTGTTATTTCTTGTGTTGAATCCTTGATCTTAATGTAATAGCCTTCTTCATTCTTGGAATGGTACTTGTCCTGAAGCCCACTTTATCTTATGTTAAGATAGTCACTCTAACTTTCTTGTCATTGATGTTTATATGGGATATCTTTTCTCTTTTTACTTTTAACCTATCTCTGTCTTCATATTGAAAGTGTGTTTCTTCTAAACTGTTACCAAGTTGGTTCTTATTTATTTTATAATCTGTTTTATTTCATTTCAGTGCTTAGACCACTTATATTTAATGCAATTATCAACATAGCTGGGTTTATATCTACAATATACCTGTTTGATTTCTGTTTGTCACTTTTGTTCTTTTGTTTGTCTTTTTTTCCCCTGCCTTCTTTAGGATTAATTGAATAATTTTAATATTTGTTCTAAGGTTTACCATATATATCTCCAACTGATTAGTCTACCGTCTCATAATATTGTATAAATCTCTATATGGTGAAAGACCCTTACAACACAGTCCTTCCGTCTCCCTCTTCCTAGCCTTTGTTCTCATACACTTCACTGCTACATATATTAAAGCCTCAAAGCCTACCACTGCTATTTTTGTTTTGCATAATTATATTTACAAGACAGGAAAAATTAGAAAATGTATTTCTTTTATATCTACTCACATTATTTACCATTTCCAGTGTTCTTCATGAGTCTGTTTGTGTGATTTCAAATTTGAATCAGAAACCATTTCATTTCAGTCTGAAAAGCTTCCTTTAACAGTGCTTCCAGAAGAGCAGATCTGGTAGCAATGAATTTTCTTAGTTTTTATTTGTCTAAAATTCTATGTTTTAATGATGTTTTCCTTAGGTTTAGCATTCTAGGTTGACAGTTCTCTCCCTCACTTTAAAGATATCATTTGAATGTGTTTTTGAGAAGTCTGCTGTCATATTTTATATCTCCGTCTTTAATGTGAATTTTGATGCTTTTTACCTTCTTTCATTTCTTCTTTAATGGAATTCCTTCTCTAATTATTTATTCCTTTTGTAATTCCTTAATTTATCTCTAATGTCCTTCTTTTATGTTAAATTCAAGCTTCTGACCTATACCATGCTCCTTCTCTTCAAAAAATTTATTTTAACATTTCTTGCAAGGCAGGCTCACCAGCAGCAAACTCCATCAATTTTTGCTTGTCTGAGAAATGCTTTATTTCTTCTTTTTGAAGATATTTTCACAGGACACAGAATTCTGGGTTGGTGTTTTATTTCTCTCTACACTTTAAATATTTCACTCCATTTTCTTCTTGCTCACATGGTTTCTGAGGAAAAATTGGCTACAATTCTTATCTTTGCACCTTTATAAGTAAAATGTGTTTTTCGCCCCCTCTGGTTTCTTTCAAGATTTTTTCTTTATCTTTTAAATTCTGCAGTTTAAAAATGATTTGCCTAGGTATAGTCTTTTCGTTTATTTTTTTGAATGTGTGGACTTTGGGGGAGGTTTGTTTTGTTTTGCATTTATCCTGCTTGGTGTTCTGTGAACTTTGGTTCTGAGGCTTGGTGTCTGACTTTAATTTGGGAGAAATTCTCAATCATTATTACTTCAAATATTGCTTCTGCTCCTTTCTTTTTTCTTTTGTAGCCATCCCACAGTTTCTGGATATTGTTCTACTTTTTCAGTCATTTTTATCTTTGCCTTATGGTTTCACCATTTTCTCTCCATACATCCTTAAGTTCAGAGATTTTTTTATTTAGCCATGACAGTCTATTAATGAGCCCATGAAAGGCACTGTTCATTCATCCCATTACAGTGTTTTTAAATGTGATCATTTATTTTTTACTCTGAGAATTTCTAGATTTCTGCTTACATTATCCACCTGTTCTTGCATGTGGTCTCCTTTTTCCATGAGAGTCCTTAGGATATTAATTATAAGTTATTTTACATTTCCAGTCCACTAATTCCAACATCCCTTCTATGTCTGAATCTGGTTCTAATGTTGCTTTGTCTCTTCAGACTGTGTTTTTTGCCTTTTATATGCCTTGCAATGTTTTGTTAAAAGCCAGACCTGCTGTACTGGGCGAAAAAAAAAAAAAAAACTTCTGGTAAATAGGCCTTGAATTATGATGTGGTAAAATATGAGGAAAGAGGAAGCACTCTCCAGTTCTATGAGTAGGACTCAGTCTTCTAGTGAGCCTGTGACTGTGAACTTCACAAGAGCTTCTCAGGGGAACAGGATGGCTAAGAGGGGCCTAGAGTTGGGAATTGTCTTAGGTTGGTTTAGAGGTAATACAGTCCCAGTGAGTTAGGCTCTCTGGTGTTGGAGAAGACTCTTGAGAGTCCCTTGGACTGCAAGGAGATCAAACCAGTTAATCCTAAAGAAAATCAGTCCTGAATAGTCATTGCAAGGACTGATGCTGATGCTGAAGCTGAAGTTTCAATGCTTTGGCCACCTGATGCAAAGAGCTGACTCTTATTAGAAAAGACCTTGATGCTGGGAAAGATTGAAGGCAGAATGTGAAGGGGAAGATGGAGGACGAGATGGCTGGATGACATCACTGACTCAGTGGACATGAGTTTGAGCAGGCTCCAGCAGACGGTGAAGGAAGAGGCCTGGCATGCTGCAGTCCATGGGGTAGCAAAGAGTCGGACATGACTGAGCAGCAGAACAGCAACAACAGAGTCTCCGGTGAAATGTTTTATCTTAAGGGCAGACTTCATGAAGAAGAGAACGTTCTGGCATATCTCAAAATGGTTACTTTTCGACTTTCCTTTCCAGAAGCATGAGGGATCTTTCTCCAATATTCACCGTAAGAACCTAGCAGGGCTCCTGGAGGTAAAACTCAACTAGTGTCTGTTTCTTCTGCTTGAGGTTCACTGAGCTTCTTGGATCTGTGGGTTCAACATTTTTGTCAAATTTGAAAAAAATTTGGCCATTTCTTCAAAAAAAATTTTTTTTTCTGGCCTGGCAGGTAATTAAGTTACTCTCACATTGATTTGACCCTTTTGAAGTACTTTTTAAAAGTTCTTTTAAAGCGGGCTTAGAAGAGCCCTTGTTTAGAGCTCTTTTAACCCCCTTCTAAGACTTGGCCCTTTTGAGGTCTCTGCTAAATGTCAGTTCCACAAGGTCTCTTTACTCTTGCTGGACATTAGTCAACACTCTTCAGTCCTGTGTGAGCTCTGGGAACTGCTTACTCGACAGTTTCCTTGTAATTATTTTACCTTGGAGGTTGTTCTTGTCTAGCTCTGTGGGATGTTTTCCACTTCTCTCCTCTTACATTCATGCTTCCTTTTAATTCTTTGAACCAAACATGCACAGACTGCTAATCAACCAAAGACCCAAGAAATCCCTATGTGCACTTCTATAGCAGTTAATCCTTCAGGACAGAAACAGAAGCAGCTCGACCTATGTTTAATGGGGATAGAAAGAGATACAGAAATGCTGTTTCATGTTCTTGCCCTCAACTTCACATTTCTCTAAGATTCAAGGAACCAAAGGCTATTTTTAATAATATTTGTGTCTTGAAGATTTAGACCATATTCCTAAAAACACATCATTCAAGGCCATATCTAAGTTGCTTTATATCCAACATCAGTTCTCTGGCCCTTACTCTATGTAAAGCAAGGATTACATGGTGAAGGGGGTTAGTACTTGAACACAACAAGTGGCCCAGCTTTTTAAATATAAAATTTTTAAAATATATATAAGTATAAAAAATTTATATAAAATCTATTGCAGACTCTATGCCTTTATGAAGAGGGCTTAGCTGGGTCAATTCCCTTCACTGCATGACAGTGAAAATACTTAGGGATAACAAAACAACACTGTCCATCTCCTCTCCTTGCCTCCTATCACTCAGAACAGAAATATTCACAAGAAATATATTATTAGAAAGACCTTTGACCATATCTCCAAATGTCTCGGGTTATCCAGATCTTCTTAGGTCAAAACCAACAGCTACTCTCCTCTGATCTGTGAACAGCTCTAGTCAGGGTATATCAGGAGTTTGGAAAGAGAATCCACTGCCAGAGAGACCTCAGCAACAATTCTCAGAGCTTATTTTATCTAATAAATGGCACAGAGCCAAATCCTGATCTCCTTTCTGCTGAAGACAGAGAAACCAGAAAACAGTATTTTATGAAATGAGATAGCGGAAAGGAAATAGATTACACATAATCACTTTAAATGTTGGTATCAGCAGAGCCAGAAAAATCTCCTGGCTAAATCCCATGGTGAAAATCTCCTAATTTTGAGGGGATTAAATCAACTGAATAATTTTGGATAGGCAGATACTGGAAGTATCCATTTTTATAGTTAAACTACTCTAGGGAAAGAAAGTTAATTTTTAAGTTTCTGGCAATGAATGCAAGTAGAATTTGGTGTTTTTCAAGCTACACAATTGGGACTGTTTCTTTGATACAATTTACATCTCTAAAACCTCTGCATGCCAGTTGTGTAAATATTTTATTCAGAGACAAATTCATAATTTAACTATTACTACCCGGAAACCATTAGATAGTAATCTCCCATTTAACTTATCAAAGAAGGACCCAGGCATGATTGTATCTGGTTGATATAATGATTGCCATAAAAGATTTCCTATCCCATTTTCAACACAGAGGCAAAACTCTGAGAATGATACTGATGTTTAGCAGTGGCTAGTGGCCTGCGGGGTCAGTTTCAAGCTATGAGAAGCACAAACTTTCTCATTTCTCTTGCTTACAGCTTTTTGCCTGGTTGGCTGGAAAGAAAGTTGGCAGACAACACCGGCAGGAAGAGAAACAAAGGCTATCTCACTAAGCATATTACTAAAACTCTTCCCTTAGCAACCGCTAGCAAGGTCCTCAAAAATGCAGAACAAGCTGTGATGAGGAGCTGGGAGCTCTTTCAGGGGTGGAGACTTGGGTTTCATTCTTACTCCTGTATCCTCAGTGCCTAGTGTTCTGCTGGGCAGAGCAGAAGCTCAACACGTGTGNAAAATGCAGAACAAGCTGTGATGAGGAGCTGGGAGCTCTTTCAGGGGTGGAGACTTGGGTTTCATTCTTACTCCTGTATCCTCAGTGCCTAGTGTTCTGCTGGGCAGAGCAGAAGCTCAACACGTGTGTGCGTGATCAATGGCAGAACCCCAGGGGCCCTCTCTCTGAGAAGACATGTGCCCTCTCTCTTTTCTTGCTGAAGTGGTGGGCAAGAAAATGGACTCAGATGGAGCTCACGCTTCCTCTTCTCAAAGACATATTTTCCCTCATACACTCGTCCTTTACCTTCATGGTCAAAATGTGAAGTCTAACTGGTTTTTACCAGTCCTCTTGTCTTGCGGGATATTTCCAAAAGAGGGAACAGCCTGTGATGAGGTAAGGAGACATGAGATTGTATAGAATGGTTAACTATTGTGTCTCTTTCTCTTTTCTTTCTTGTTTCTCCTGTCAAGAGTGAGTGCAGAGGTTAAAGTGAATCACAGTCCTCTCTTCATGGCACATTATTGTAACTGGTCTGTTTGGGTTTCTCTCTGGTTTCATTTACACATTTATTACTTTTTCCCATAGACTTGCTTTTAGTTTGTGACATATTAAGGCTCCTACTGTAACAGATAACCCCCGTAACAAAAGGTCACATAATTTTTTTTTTTTAAGGAAAATCACTTGTATAAAGACATCTGAGAGGATTATAGGGACTAAGATTCTAGAGAAATAAGGAAGAGAAATGAACTGACCTTCTATAGCTTATTTTTCTCTGGAGGAATTTGTTGGTTTTGGCCAAAGGTCAAACACCTGATTCAGGCTTTACATTAGCAGAATGAGAGAANTTTTTTTTTTTTTAAGAAAATCACTTGTATAAAGACATCTGAGAGGATTATAGGGACTAAGATTCTAGAGAAATAAGGAAGAGAAATGAACTGACCTTCTATAGCTTATTTTTCTCTGGAGGAATTTGTTGGTTTTGGCCAAAGGTCAAACACCTGATTCAGGCTTTACATTAGCAGAATGAGAGAAACAAGAAGAATTTTTTGGCAGTCTCACAGGGCTAAGAATCTGAGTGGCCTCAACATACCTCCAGTTTTTTCCCAAAGACATTTGCCAAATTCTGAAGCGAACCAAAAAGGCTAAGCAGGGCTTTAGGGTGGTCTCACAGTGATGAAGAAACAAAGAGTAGAGCCCAGAAGCATGATTTGACAGATGAATGAATAAAGAAGATATGGTACATGTATATAAATGCAATAGAATACTACTCAGCTGTTAAAAGAACAAAATAACGCCATTTGCAGCAACATGACTGCAACTAGAGATTGTCATC
>SJYX01009945.1:74106-96340 GCA_006410675.1 Oreotragus oreotragus | reverse complement strand
GCCACCAAAAGCCATTTTTCATTAAATATAACATCTTTAAATGCACATATGCACACAAGCCATTGCACATTCCTTTCTCCATTACTTCCTTAAAAACATAAATAAATGAAGAAATCAGGCATATATGCATAGCAACTGCTACTCATTTATTTATTGTACTTTTGCAGCAGAAACCTCACAGCAGCACAGACCAGAGCTGTCTGGACACCACGGGCACTGCTGTCTGAGGTCTGAAGAGTCTCTGCATAAAGGGTCCACTCCTGGTGGTCTGTGGCCCCCCCACTCACCGCCCCCCCTCCATCCTAAGACTGCTGCGGATTCATGTGGGGAGGAAGCTGGGAACAGCTAGAGGGGACGAAAACTGAGGACATGCTGACTGGTCTGGGAGACAACTTCCTGCCATCTGCCTCTCCTTTCCCACAATGGCAGTCCTGAAGAGGAAGAAGCAGCAAGCAAGTTTAATTATTCTGAACATATCCTGGGACATTTCAGAGTCCCCTACAAAGGAACTGAAATGTTGCATGCTCTTTAACGCTAAACGTCACTAATGAGAAATTTTTGTTGTTGTTTTTCTGCCTGTAAGACATTTGTGGATGACGTTCAGCCAGTCAACACTTTCACAGATGTGGGTACGTCAATGGTTAATTGCTTGAGGCAGAAACCACTTGGTGTTGCAAAATCGGTTTGCGCTGCTTTTGACACACACTGGTATGGGTTAGATAATTCAGGATGAAACTAATACACGGAGTAAGTCTTTAATTCAGTCATTCCCCCACCTGAGGCAAATCCCGTGGGTTTCATATGATGTGAATCAACCCTACAACTAAACACATTAAGAAAAGGTAGCTCTGAAGTGGCTTGGACATCTGTTACTGGAGCACATAGGGTAACTTGATGAGTCAATCAACATCTCATCGTATCCCCTTCTCAGTTGCCTACTTAGCTGTGTTGCTTTGTCATCGCTTAGTCTGGAAAGAGAGGAACCCAGTTTTCGATTGCTCTTTTTCCCTCTACAAATTCAGCAAATGGTCAAAAGACAAAATCACATCAGACTATCAAAGGTACATTCCATACCTCTTTAGCTTCCTAGGGAGTTGCAGGGAGAGGCTGAAGTTCAGGTCTTTAGAAACATAGAGGAAGTCGTGAGTGTTGAGGTCAATTTCCATCCTCCAGTGAACTGGTTTCACTGTTCTATTGTGGCCTTTGAAACTGACTTAGCAATGTCTCCCCTGTTTTCAGAGACACGGATATTTTATTAGGAACGTCAAGCTGGTCTTCTTCAGAGGGAGTCAGCTATTGACTTTAAAGCCTTCTCTCACTCAAAGCCTACCTGAGAGTTAAGGTATGGACGATGCCTTTCATATTTTGGTCCATAGCTCTCTACATATGTTTACCACTGAAAAATAAGACATTTGCTAAGATAAGTTATAGGGGACAGAGGAGAAATTGTGATTGCATTTAATGGCATGCACGCACACACACACACGCGCACACACACACACACACACACACACAGAAAGACTGATAGCAAATGAGAAACAAAGAGACACTTTAGTATTACCTTTCAGAGCTTGTTCAGACTGGGTTAGAGTACATGGTTCACTCTTAAGAACCCTCCCCACCTCCCCCCAAAACCTCAGGTTCAGCTCAAATTCAGGACCATCACTAGTCCCTGCCCACCACATTGCACAAAACTACAGCAATGATGTTTTGTTGAGGCAGAGAAGGAAAGGCTAGGCCTTCCTTCTCCAGGTGCTGCTGGCAAGTCCAACCCACAGAGTGAAAGCAGGAAGTGCAAGAGAGGACTACCACTGCACAAACATGGGCTTTTAATAGCACCCTGCCCCTCCGTAAACATCAGCCAGATTTTACAGCTGACCAAACAGAATGGCAAATCCTTCACTTGTAAAGGCTGGGGGAGCTAGAAAGGGAGACAATAGCAAAATAGTTAGAGAAACATTCCTTTCCCTATAAAACATTCACTCTCTATCCACAAACATGTTCTATTTGAAAACCTATACAGAGAAGCTTATGAAATAGAGGTGGCTTCATTAGGAAAGCCTAATGCAGGTCAGGAAACAACAGTTAGAGCTGGACATGGAACAACAGACTGGTTCCAAATAGGAAAAGGGGTACGTCAAGGCTGTATATTGTCACCCTGCTTATTTAACTTACATGTAGAGTACATCATGAGAAACGCTGGGCTGGAGGAAGCACAAACTGGAATCAAGATGGTTGGGAGAAATATCAATAACCTCAGATATGCAGATGACACCACCCTTATGGCAGAAAGTGAAGAGGAACTAAGAAGCCTCTTAATGAAAGTGAAAGAGGAGAGTGAAAAAGTTGGCTTAAAGCTCAACATTCAGAAAACCAAGATCATGGCATCCGGTCCCATCACTTCATGGGAAATAGATGGCGAAACAGTGGAACTTCATGGGAAATAGATGGGGAAACAGTGGAAACAGTGTCAGACTTTATTTTTCTGGGCTCCAAAATCACTGCAGATGGTGANCCCTGCTTATTTAACTTCTATGCAGAGTACATCATGAGAAACCATGAGCTGGAAGAAGCACAAGCTGGAATCAAGATTGCCGGGAGAAATATCAATAACCTCAGATATGCAGATGACACCACCCTTATGGCAGAAAGTGAAGAGGAACTAAGAAGCCTCTTAATGAAAGTGAAAGAGGAGAGTGAAAAAGTTGGCTTAAAGCTCAACATTCAGAAAACCAAGATCATGGCATCCGGTCCCATCACTTCATGGGAAATAGATGGCGAAACAGTGGAACTTCATGGGAAATAGATGGGGAAACAGTGGAAACAGTGTCAGACTTTATTTTTCTGGGCTCCAAAATCACTGCAGATGGTGACTGCAGCCATGAAATTAAAAGGCGCTTACTCCTTGGAAGTAAAGTTATGACCAACCTAGATAGCATATTCAAAAGCGGAGACATTACTTTGCCAACAAAGGTCCATCTAGTCAAGGCTATGGTTTTTCCAGCAGTCATGTATGGATGTGAGAGTTGGACTATAAAGAAAGCCAAGTGCCAAAGAATTGATGCTTTTGAACTGTGGTCTTGGAGAAGACTCTTGAGAGTCCCTTGGACTGCAAGAAGATCCAACCAGTCCATCCTAAAGGAAATCAGTCCTGGGTGTTCATTGGAAGGACTGATGTTGAAGCTGAAACTCCAATACTTTGGCCACCTGATGCGAAGAGTTGACTTACTGGAAAACACCCTGATGCTGGGAGGGATTAGGGGCAGGAGGAAGAGATGACAGAGGATGAGATGGTTGGATGGCATCACCGACTCAATGGACATGGGTTTGGGTGGACTCCGGGAGATGGTGATGGACAGGGAGGCCTGGCCTTCATGGGGTCACAAAGAGTCGGACATGACTGAGTGATTGAACTGAACTGAACTGAACTGAAAATACATGTAATTCAGTCTTAGAAAGGTGATGAAATAAGGAATAGTCATTTAATTATAGGAGGATTTTTTACTTCTCAAAAAATATGATTCTACAGAAAGAAAACTTGACTTTTTGAGGTCCCACCTTTTCAAGTAGATACTTTTGTAACCCTAGATCCCCCAGCATAGACTACAAAGCTAATTATAAGAAATAATAAAAATGTTTCTGAGACCACAATGATTACAAATTTAACTGAATGTAAAGCCCAAAGAAAAGGGATCCAAACGCATTTATGGAAATGGCATTAACTCAAGGAAAATAATCTAGGAAACTGAGACAGGAGGAGAGGTTCCCAGAAGCCAGTAGAGAAGAACCATGGCACTATAAAATCAGAACATGTGAGCAATTTCTCCTTGAGTGCCTGGAGAAATAACCCTACAGACGGTGGTCACACCCTGCTGACCCACCAGCTCAGGGCACCTACCAATGCATCTGATTCAGTCCAGAACTTTATAAGACTGCTGACCCAAATACGTACTCAGTCACTCAGTCACGTCTAGCTTTTTTGCGACCCCATGGGCTTTAGCCTGCCAGGCTCTTCTGTGCATGGGATTCTCCAGGCAAGAATACGGCAATGGGTTGCCATGTCCTCCTCTAGGGGATCTTCCCAACTCAGGAACTGAACCTATATCTCCTGTGCCTCCTGCATTGCAAACATACAAGGGATGTTAATAGCACATCTGACAGAGGGGGCCACTCCCAGAGGCCCTCAAGTCTGCTGAGTAGGGACTGCCTGTGTTGGGTGATTTTCAAGTCCAGAAAGTGGGTGCACCCAACCGGCTGATGATGTATCACCATTCTAGTTCTTTCAGGTCACACAAGTACAGGACATACTCTGCAGTAAGGAACACCAGCACTCTGACACAGAGAGTCCTTTCTGCCATGAGGTAGAAAAATCAGATGCTATAAATTATGACTCTATCAAGAAGAAACTGATCCCTCACACTGGGATTCTACATCTAAACACACAGTCCTGGAAACAAAGGGAAAATTTTAACTGAAGTGTTACTGAACAGCTTTCTACTGCAACTTGCTTGCCTTCTGCATTATCTATGTGAACTTTTTCAGACTTCTGTTCTAAGTGATCACAAATATACAAGCTGGACAATCTGTGTTGTGTAAGGGAAGATGTCTTTCTAAAACTTTGTCACTGAACTGCCCAGATCAGTGGGAAAAGCTTCTTTGTAAACAGGGTGTTTATATGTATCTTTAAACAAGACAACTTTTTCAATAGGAAACTGAAATCTGGGTAATGAGCTCACAAAATCTATACTTACTTAACAAACATCTCAATGTCAGAATGTTGCCGATATCTTTCTGGAGCACACCATTTGACCCTGTCACACAAATCACCTCTGAATTTCATAGGAACATAACTGTTATTCAGACTTTGTAGCAACAGTAGCAGAAGTATGTCTAAGTCAACTTCATGACCTCCTAGCAGTGGGAGAACTTGCTCCAGCATTCTGGACAGGAGAAATCTGGCTCTCTAGCAGGTTATCAGGCTTTTATTCTCTTCATATATTTCCTGTGTGGTGAAGGAAATGATCAGTGACTTTAGGCAACCCTCCCCAGAAGAGAAGTGGCTACTCCCTAAGCAAATTATCAATATATTTGGCTAAGGCCATTTGAAACCGACTTGTGTAAATCTGAGTTTTATGATGGTTTTGTTTGTTTTTAAGAATTCAGATAGCACAGTGCAAATAAGAGAGGCAGAGGGAGAAAAACTATTAGTGCACCCCATTAGTTCATTCAGCCAATATGTCCTCAATACTCTGATATTCACAGGACTACTTACATCAGCACATAATAGAGAGGCTGGAGTATGTTATGCCCAAGTCGCGAAATCTCCCAATGACCACCAGGGAGCAGATATCCGATGCAAAAGCAAGAGAGTTTTTATTACCAAGCTGGAGCTGGGGCTCCCACCGTTACCGACTCAGTGGCTAAGGAGAGGAGCCTCGAACTCTAGGTTTCATTGCTTATATAGGGTATTCTAGCGTGAAAAATTCGAAAAACGGGAGTTTCCGGGTTGGGAGTACCTTCTGTGGAAGGGTTAGGTGTTGGGTTCTGATTGGTTTTCATTTCCCGGGCTTAATTCGAATTTCCCAGGCAGGTCATAAGTCCTGAACGTAAAGTCAGGAGATCCTGATCTGGGATCTGATTGGCTCTCAGGTGGTGGGGTGAGGTCAGGGGATTTCCAAAGACTCTTTCCTCAGAATTCTAAAATGCAGTCGTTTTTAACAAACTGGGGTGGCTTAGGTTCTTCAAGTGCAAAGCAGAGCACATGGTCTGGGATGCATGAGTCACTACTTCATCTGATCATCTGGAAAATTACTGTGCTCTGCTGCCAGAGCATAACAGCATTCCTGAAGGAGAAGAAACGCTGAACCTTCCAAAGCTGAAGTGCTACAGCAGCCTGTTTCTGGGGACAGCCTCTTGCTTTGTTCGTAGGTTGCCTGGTTGAACCTGTAGGAAGAATCTGAACTGTGGGCTAGAAAGTGCACCAAGAAAATCTGGTTATTCTAGAAACAAAGAGACACGGGAAACGACCTTGAGATATCACTGAGCTCCACACTTCCCAGCAAATCTACATTAAAGATGAGAAAAACCGTATCACTGACTTTTCCTTAAACAATTCAGGAAGGATATATTTATTATTCAAAACTTCAGAAATAAATTCAACTATTAAAATTACTGTTAAATGCTTTTCCCTTCTTTCCTTTAAAGATTCCTTTGAAGAAAAATTTTTTTAAAATCCAAGTCATTTATAGAATGAGAATCTCATACTCATTAAAAGATGCTAAAAAAGACTAAACTCTACTTTTACTAAGGGAACACTATTATCTATTCATTATTTTTCCAGCTTTGGAGATTAAAACAGTTTCTCTAATCCTGTAACCTCCTCTTCCTTACAGATACACAGCCTGGACCTGCTTCAACTTTCTTGTCTTTGCAGATACTTCTTTTGAAATGAAAACGAATAACTTTCTATTTCAAATAAAACAAAGAAAGCAAGCAATGAAAACTCTCAGCACTCAGATTTGGATCACAGGCCTTGAGTCAGCTAGTACAACCTTATTACACTTCAGACAAAAGCAAAAGACCTTTGATAAGATTCTAGAGTATGTTTGACAGGGGTAGCGGGGAGGGAGAGGGAAGCAAGCAATGAAAAAGCCTTGAAATTCTCCAAAATTATAAATGCCATTAAGCTTTACTATAAAGTCCCTCAAATTAACGTGCTCCTAATATTAGCATTAAATGAGGCTGGTATATTGAGTAGAACTATCTGCATAATGATGACAAAAATCAAAGTTTTAGTGAAGCAAAATTGACTCATTTGAAACTTAAAATTCTAATTCCTGAGCAGTTTCTGACTAATGAGCCTGAACAAGTCAGATCTGTCCTGGCCATCTTCTTCAACAGTGGGAAACAGTAAAATATTGGGGGAAATTTATAACATATACCTATGGTTTCTTAAACTTTCCAACTAACCACACTAGGGCGGGGTTCATATATCCTCCAGTAGTCCTAAGAGCTTAGCCTGAAGTTGCAGGCTCTGAGCACACACTTTTCTTGGAAATTTCCCATTTCCTCTGTAACTTTTATATGTACTTCCAACTAGATTGTTGTTGTTTAGTTGCTAAGCTGTGTCCGACTCTTTTATGACCCCATGAACTACAGTCCACCAGGCTTCTCTGTCCATGGGATTTCCCAGGCAACAATACTGGAATGGGTTGCCATTTCTTTCTCCAGGGGATCTTCCTGACCCAGGAGTTGAACCCATGGTCTCCTGTGTTTCCTGCATCGGCAGGCAGATTCTTTACCACTGTGCCACCTGGGAAGAGCATTTCCAATTATATGCTGTAAAATATTCATCTCTTTAAAAATATACATGCTCTAAATCACTGGCTAATTAAAATCATGGTACCCCCATTTAAGCTACCAGCTAAGATGCTGTACTAAAATGACACCAAATACAGTTGTTAAACAAAATGCTTATCTCTCATATAAGGGTCTGGAGGCAAAAGTTTCTCAAGGGCATATTAGCAGTACTGCCCCATAAGCACATTTAGGGACCAGCCTCCTTCCATCTTATTGCTCTCTATCCCTTAAGGCATCATCCTTATCTTCTCAGTTAAAACCATGTGTGTGATAGTCACTAAGTCATGTCCAACTCTTTGTGATTCTATGGACTGTAGCCTGTCAGGCTCTTTGGTCCATGGAATTCTCCAGGCAAGAATACTGGAGTGTGTTGCCATTCTCTTCTCCCATCAAATCTATGTTTTAGAATGGGCAAAGAAAAGTGAAGATGAATATAATTTCCACTCACTTTCATTGGTGAGACCTAGTCATATGGCTGTAGTAGATACAGAGTGTGAAAAACCAGTGTCTAATTGGATGGCAAAAATGAAAAGTCTATGTTCGATGAAAGATGCAGGATGCTTCGGGCTGGTGTATGGGGATGATCCAGAGGGATGATGTGAGGTGGGAGGGGGGGGGGTTCATGTTTGGGAGTTCATGTACACCCATGATGGATTCATGTCAATGTATGCCAAAACCAATACAGTACTGTAAAGTAAAATAAAGTAAAAATAAAAATTAAAAAAAAAGTGATGCTACAGAAATATATACAGAATATATATATATAGAAATATATACAGAAATATCTGTCTTACAAATTTATGTACCTACCAACTACAATATTCCTCTAGGGATGCCTTAAAGATGTGTGGTATATAAGAAATGGCTCTGTAACTGTTTCATGTAAAGAGCCAGGTAATAAATATTATGGGCTTCCCAGGTGGTTCAGTGGTAAAGAATCCACCTGCCAAGCAGGAGATGTGGGTTTGATCCCTAGGTTGGGAAGATCCTTTGGAAAAGAAAATGGCAACCTACTCCAGTATTCTTGCCTGGGAAATTCCATGGGCAGAGGAGGCTGGTGGGCTGTAGTTCATGGGGTCGCAAAAAGAGTTGGACATAGGTTAGCAACTAAACAGCAAGTAAATAGTATAGGCTTCCTGGGTACATGCTCTCTGTTGCAACTACTTAACTCGACTATTGCAAAAGCAGCCATGGACTGTATGACTACATGTAAACAAAAGAACATGACTAGTTTCAGTCATCTATTACAACATAAAAAATTACTATAACATTAGAAGTTTAAATTGACATGCACTTATTATCTCACACTTACCATGGAGCAGGTCCAGAGTCAGGGTCCTTCATGCAGGCTCTCACAAGGCTGCAATCATAGTCAACTGGAGTATGCGCTCATCTGGAGGCTTGGCTAGTAAAGAATCTACTTCCAACCCACTCCAGTTGTTGGAGGATTTATTTCCTGTGACTGCAAGACTGAGGGCCTAGGGCCTCAGCTTCCTGGTGGCTGCCGGCTGCCCTCAGCAACTAGAGGTCACCTGTAGTTCCTTGCCCTGTGGTTCTGTCCAGAGCCTCTCTTACAATATGGCAGCTGCTTTCTTCAAAGTCAAGAAGGGAGAAAGTCTCTAAATGAGTTTGGTATCATGACAGAATTCTATGTAAGGTAACAGTCACAGGAGTGACATCCCATTACCTTTGTCATATTTTATCGGCTAGAAGCAAGTTAACAGGTGCTGCCTACACTCAAGGGGACAGGATTTGACCTAGGTATAAATATCAAAAGACAAGGATGACTGAGAGTTTGTCCACCAGAGCTGTGTTCCAATAAAACTTTACAAAAACAAGTGGTGGGGATTAGGCCCACAGGACATAGTTTACAGACACCTGGTATAAAAAATAAGGTGTAGAAGCCATTGTTTAAGGTGAGAAGAGGTAAGAATTCATTGAATAGTGTTAGAGAGGAAGAATCCTCAGAGCTAGGAGAGCTATGTAGAAAGATGGTACTATCTCATAACACACCTATTTTATTACCTACCTTGTTATTAAAAAAAATTAAGAATGGGATAGATAGGCAATATGCTCAAATCTAGTTATCATAAGAGAGCTGTTATTAGAACACTAATTAACTACAAAGTGAAGGGGCTTCATAGGAAGCTTTCTCCAGGTTTAATGCACACTTTACATGGAATAATTTCAACAGAAAGCCTAGTTATTTTCTTAGTGATTATGAAAATGACAGCGAACACTTATATGATTATTGTAAATCAGGAATTATGCTAAATGTTTAATTTGAAATATCTCATTTAATCTTCATAATAATTCCATGTGATTTAGATTATTATTCTTCCCATCACAAAGATTAGGAAACTGAGCTTAAGCAAATTAAGTAGCACAAAAGGCAATAAAACTAGTATATGACTCTTAGTCTGTCCTGAGGTTCTGAACACTTCAAATTTTACTTGGAAGTTTAATGGGAAGGCTTTGAAGTTTTAATGCAGGGAGGTAGTGTAAATTAACATGGTTAATGTTTGTCGTGATACGGATGGAGCCAGGGTGTCATACAAAGTGAAATGAGCCAGAAAGAGAAAAATATATATCATATATTAATGCATATATATGGAATCTAGAAGAATGGCGCTGATGAACCTATTTGCAGAGCAGGACTAGAGACACAGATGCAGAGAACAGACATGTGTACACAAGGGGGAAGGGGAGAGTGAAGTGAACTGAGAGAGCTGCGCTGACATATATGCTGTACATACACAATGTCTGTGTACAACAGATAGCTAGTGGGAAGCTGCTGTATGGCACAGGGAGCTCAGCTTGGTGCTCTGTGATGACCCAGAGGGATGGGATGAGCTCGAAGCAGGGGCAGGAGGGAGGTTCAGGAGGGAGGGGATACATGTATATGTATAACTGGTTCATGTTGTTGTACAGCAGAAACTAGCACAACATTGAAAAGCAATTATACTCCAGTAATAATAAGAAGAATATTAGCTCCGTGGGGAGGCTGGACTGAAGTGAGGCTGGAGAAAGCAGGGTAATCAGGGCAAAGATGATGGTAGCCTGCAGAAGGCAGTACCCTGGGGATACATGTGTAAGATATTAGGTGGCAGCAGTGGAAACAGTGTCAGACTTTATTTTTTGGGGCTCCAAAATCACTGCAGATGGTGACTGCAGCCATGAAATTAAAAGACGCTTGCTTCTTGGAAGGAAAGTTATGGCCAACCTAGACAGCATATTGAAAAGCAGAGACATTACTTTGCCAACAAAGGTCCATCTAGTCAAAGCTATGGAGAAGGCAATGGCACCCCACTCCAGTACTCTTGCCTGGAAAATCCCATGGATGGAGGAGCCTGGTAGGCTGTAGTCCATGGGGTCGCTAAGAGTCGGGCACGACTGAGCGACTTCACTTTCACTTTTCACTGTCATGCACTGGAGAAGGAAATGGCAACCCACTCCAGTGTTCTTGCCTGTTGGGCTGCCATCTATGGGGTCGCACAGAGTCAGACACGACTGAAGTGACTTAGCAGAGTCAAAGCTATGGTTTTTCCAGTGGTCATGTATGGATGTGAGAGTTGGACTATAAAGAAAGGTGAGCACAGAAGAACTGATGCTTTTGAACTGTGGTGTTGGAGAAGACTCTTTTAGAGTCCCTTGGACTGCAAGGAGATCCAACCAGTCCATCCTAAAGGAAATCAGCCCTGAGTATTCATTGGAAAAACTGATGCTGAAGCTGAAACCCCAGTACTTTGGCCACCTGATGGGAAGAATTGACTCACTGGAAAAGACCCTGATGCTAGGAAGAGATTGAGGGCAGGAGGAGAAGGGGACGACAGAGAATGAGATGGTTGGATGGCATCACCGACTCAATGGACTCAGTGGACTCCCGGGTGGACTCCGGGAGTTGGTGATGGACAGGGAGGCCTGGCATGCTGCGGTTCATGGGGTCACAAAGAGTCGGACACGACTGGGCAAC
Source organism: Oreotragus oreotragus (assembly GCA_006410675.1). Classification (NCBI taxonomy): domain Eukaryota; kingdom Metazoa; phylum Chordata; class Mammalia; order Artiodactyla; family Bovidae; genus Oreotragus; species Oreotragus oreotragus. The sequence goes on along the minus strand of SJYX01009945.1, from coordinate 85,008 downwards.
TGAACTGAACTAAACTGTGATAGGCTGCCTCTCTACTGAAAACCACTCCACTATTCACTTGTCATGACACTCCAACCACACTGATCTTTGGTTCCTGGAATGTGCTGAGCCTTTTCCAGTCTTTGGGATTTTGCATTGGCCATTTTATCTACAATGCTCTTCACTCTATTCTGCTACGGTCTCATTCTAACTCATCCTACAGGACTCAACCCAAAACTCACTTCCTTTGAGAATCCTTCCTTGATGCCCCATATAAATTTGGTCCTATCTTTTATTTTCTCTTAAGAGAATTCAATTATTTTTCATCCTATACTTGTTCACAATTTATTACATTTTGCTTGTTTTTATACTGACTGTCTAACACATTATATTTCAAGAAGCCAGGAAGTGTATTAGTTTTGCTCATCATTGTTAGCATAGTACCTAGAGTACACACAGTTCCTGCCACCATAGGCAGTCATACAATATTTGTTGACGAAGGAAATAAATAAATGTCTGACTTCACTTAGCTACTGGGCAACTGTTTTTCACATTTCCTGATTTTAGAAGAAATTTTCCTCTTCTATCTCTCTGGAATTATCAACATAATATATTCCAGGTAATTAGTGATGCTCCAATATCCAACCCACTCACTCCACACTCTTCCCAAAACCCACCCCTAAATTAAAAATAATGTTGAGAATGAAACATACAGTAGGAAGACAGGGCTGATTAAGTTGGCTTGAGACAGGTGAATTTCACTTATTGTTGGTATGAGTATAAACTGATATAACCTTTGGGGAAGTAATTTATCAGTATGCAAAAATGGCCTTAAAATAAATATAAATTAAAAAAACAAATACAAAGAGGGATATGTGTTTACATTTACATGAGACATATGAAATGATAAAAACCAAATGTTTCCAGTTAGGTGGGTACTCCCGGGGAGAGACCTTTTTTTTTACACATTAAAAAAAAATAGGCAATTTTATATTTACAATAAAATTCCATTAAAAGTAAAAATAACAAGTAAATCTTCATACTTTTGGCATAATAATCCCACTTCTAGGAATCTGTATTAATAATAAAATAATGAAAAAAATGTGCTCTAGGGTTTATTTATAATGATCTTCATCAGTGAGTTCTTTAGCATTTTTTAAAATTGAAAATCATCTCAATGGCCAACACTGATAGATTGGATAATTAAATAATAATTATCCATTCAAATGAAGGACTTCTTAATGATAGTAGAGAAAGATATGTGAATAGGAAAAAAAATAACCTTCAATAAAATTTACTAAAATGTCATTAATGGCCATTTCTGAAAAATGAAAGTATATAACTTTAGGTTACTCCTTTATGATTTTTTGGTGTTTCCCAATTTTAAAAATCAGATTTTCTAGTCAAAGAATTGCAAATATTATTTGCAGTACTTCTTTCTAACAAGATTCAATCCTCATGACAAGCATTCACATAAAACATGTTTATCTGCTGAGAAAGAAGGTTTCGGTTTCCAATTATCACTCCACCTACCTTATTTCTGTGAAAAAATAACACACGATAATCTTTGGGAATGATACCTTCTTTTTCACTTGTGTATCATAACAATGGTAGTGGCTGAAGAAGTAAAATTATCTGCAATTAAATATGCTTCAAGAATAATTATGTTCTTAGCTGGAATTAGACCTCCAATGACCCATCCTTCCTTTAATGCCTNTAGGCTGTAGTCCATGGGGTCGCTAAGAGTCGGGCACGACTGAGCGACTTCACTTTCACTTTTCACTGTCATGCACTGGAGAAGGAAATGGCAACCCACTCCAGTGTTCTTGCCTGTTGGGCTGCCATCTATGGGGTCGCACAGAGTCAGACACGACTGAAGTGACTTAGCAGAGTCAAAGCTATGGTTTTTCCAGTGGTCATGTATGGATGTGAGAGTTGGACTATAAAGAAAGGTGAGCACAGAAGAACTGATGCTTTTGAACTGTGGTGTTGGAGAAGACTCTTTTAGAGTCCCTTGGACTGCAAGGAGATCCAACCAGTCCATCCTAAAGGAAATCAGCCCTGAGTATTCATTGGAAAAACTGATGCTGAAGCTGAAACCCCAGTACTTTGGCCACCTGATGGGAAGAATTGACTCACTGGAAAAGACCCTGATGCTAGGAAGAGATTGAGGGCAGGAGGAGAAGGGGACGACAGAGAATGAGATGGTTGGATGGCATCACCGACTCAATGGACTCAGTGGACTCCCGGGTGGACTCCGGGAGTTGGTGATGGACAGGGAGGCCTGGCATGCTGCGGTTCATGGGGTCACAAAGAGTCGGACACGACTGGGCAACTGAACTGAACTAAACTGTGATAGGCTGCCTCTCTACTGAAAACCACTCCACTATTCACTTGTCATGACACTCCAACCACACTGATCTTTGGTTCCTGGAATGTGCTGAGCCTTTTCCAGTCTTTGGGATTTTGCATTGGCCATTTTATCTACAATGCTCTTCACTCTATTCTGCTACGGTCTCATTCTAACTCATCCTACAGGACTCAACCCAAAACTCACTTCCTTTGAGAATCCTTCCTTGATGCCCCATATAAATTTGGTCCTATCTTTTATTTTCTCTTAAGAGAATTCAATTATTTTTCATCCTATACTTGTTCACAATTTATTACATTTTGCTTGTTTTTATACTGACTGTCTAACACATTATACTTCAAGAAGCCAGGAAGTGTATTAGTTTTGCTCATCATTGTTAGCATAGTACCTAGAGTACACACAGTTCCTGCCACCATAGGCAGTCATACAATATTTGTTGACGAAGGAAATAAATAAATGTCTGACTTCACTTAGCTACTGGGCAACTGTTTTTCACATTTCCTGATTTTAGAAGAAATTTTCCTCTTCTATCTCTCTGGAATTATCAACATAATATATTCCAGGTAATTAGTGATGCTCCAATATCCAACCCACTCACTCCACACTCTTCCCAAAACCCACCCCTAAATTAAAAATAATGTTGAGAATGAAACATACAGTAGGAAGACAGGGCTGATTAAGTTGGCTTGAGACAGGTGAATTTCACTTATTGTTGGTATGAGTATAAACTGATATAACCTTTGGGGAAGTAATTTATCAGTATGCAAAAATGGCCTTAAAATAAATATAAATTAAAAAAACAAATACAAAGAGGGATATGTGTTTACATTTACATGAGACATATGAAATGATAAAAACCAAATGTTTCCAGTGAGTTAGGTGGGTACTCCTGGGGAGAGACCTTTTTTTTTACACATTAAAAAAAAATAGGCAATTTATATTTACAATAAAATTCCATTAAAAGTAAAAATAACAAGTAAATCTTCATACTTTTGGCATAATAATCCCACTTCTAGGAATCTGTATTAATAATAAAATAATGAAAAAAATGTGCTCTAGGGTTTATTTATAATGATCTTCATCAGTGAGTTCTTTAGCATTTTTTAAAATTGAAAATCATCTCAATGGCCAACACTGATAGATTGGATAATTAAATAATAATTATCCATTCAAATGAAGGACTTCTTAATGATAGTAGAGAAAGATATGTGAATAGGAAAAAAAATAACCTTCAATAAAATTTACTAAAATGTCATTAATGGCCATTTCTGAAAAATGAAAGTATATAACTTTAGGTTACTCCTTTATGATTTTTTGGTGTTTCCCAATTTTAAAAATCAGATTTTCTAGTCAAAGAATTGCAAATATTATTTGCAGTACTTCTTTCTAACAAGATTCAATCCTCATGACAAGCATTCACATAAAACATGTTTATCTGCTGAGAAAGAAGGTTTCGGTTTCCAATTATCACTCCACCTACCTTATTTCTGTGAAAAAATAACACACAATAATCTTTGGGAATGATACCTTCTTTTTCACTTGTGTATCATAACAATGGTAGTGGCTGAAGAAGTAAAATTATCTGCAATTAAATATGCTTCAAGAATAATTATGTTCTTAGCTGGAATTAGACCTCCAATGACCCATCCTTCCTTTAATGCCTTTGGTCAGACTTTCCTGAACTAAACTAATGGAGAGAAAATTATTTACCACTATTTTAAGCTACAATAGAAAATTTCATTATGAAGTGTCACATTTCACTTAGATACCTACACTGGGAATTAAGTCGGCATCATACCAATGAAAATGTCTACCTATTCATATGGTCACTGTGAGGAAGCCTAACAAATTCAGCTTGAAATGATGGATGTCTATTTGTACATAAGAAGAAGTCTGAAAGAATATTTACCAAAATGTTTATAGTAGTCAGGTACGTTCCTCTGGGGACCAGCAGAACAGTGCATAAAAATATAAGACAGGTCCTAGAAGCTATATATGGAAACAAATCCTGTTACATTATAAAAGTGTCTTCTAGATACGCTATCAATGGAAGTTTAACAACTTTTCAAATCAATCAATTATGGATAGCCACTATAATATTTACATTCTGAAATAATCCAAACACCAATCCTTCTAAGCAACAACATACAAGCACACATATAAATAAATAAGGGCATAAATTCCATATACTGAACATTTATTTGGGAGACATTTAACATTTGTATTACTCAGATACCTCATATAAGGACTGTGATTTAAATCCAATGGTTCTGTTTAACCATAGGATATTTCTGAAATCAAATTCTTTCATGTGAAGTCATATTTGAATCTCTCTGTTGTTCTCGCTTTCTCTCATTTTCTCCTTCTCTCCCGTTTTCCTTCTTTCCTCCCTCCCTTGCTGTCTGCCTGTCTCCCTAGAAAAAATACAGTACAGACTTTTCATTCATAAAAACTTCAAGTGATTATTTTCTGCTGCCAACTATAATCATATGTATATATATAGACATAGCATAAAATACTGTGCACTTTAGTTCAACTAATTCTAAGACATAAAAATTTCATTGATTGAAATTAATTAACATATTTACAGAAAGAGAATATAAAAATGTTTTAAAAATTTAAGGATATTCATTTAGCACTCATTACAATTATTTTTATTCATGATCTGAATCTGTCTCCCATGCTATAAATTATTATTAATTTGCAGTACAAAGAAAAGCACACAAAAATGTAAACTGTTATTAAATCATTAAACTCAGAGAAAAAAATTAAGCACACAGAGATGCTCATTAGAGTTGACTTATAAACTAGTACCAGCTTTCTTTAAAATTTCAAAATATACTCATTATATTAAAGGAAAAAAATGCCATAGTGTAATTAATTGAATGTGGCTACTGTCTTATGTTTATGTAATTAGTGACATTCTGTGTTCTAAGGTACACATTATATTGTATCCACAGACCCTCCTTAAAACACCCAAGTATTATCAAGTATATAAAAAATAAACAGGTCAGGCAATAAAGCAAAAATGAGCAGTAAAAACTACATGATAGCCACTTTTGTTTTCTTTAAAACAACGTTCTTAAACAACTGCTTGCTTTTGGCACGCAGAACTAGAGAATGTATATTAGAACATCAGTACTCAGAACGATTTTCCTCGGCTGTTATTTGTCTAAGAAGCAATAAGCCATATAATTTACAAGGAGAAAGCGACTGAATCCTTCAGAAAACGCAACCTGGCAGTTAATCTTCAAAGCAAAATAAGGAGGTGGCAGAAGTGTGATAGAGAAACCAGTCTTCAAGAACATCATGTAAGGGAATCCAGCTGTGCTTGTATGGTCTCTAGCTGTTTACAGAGACAAAAAAAAAAAAGAGAGAGAGAGAGAGAGTTGGTGAAGGGAGAGAAATTCATATGAAGTGTTGTTTAGAAACATGCAAATGAAGGAAAAGAATGCAACTGGTAGCTCTGCATTTTAAATCCACTCACAGAGCAATAAATATACCACTTGGAAAATTTTTCTTTTTATGTGAAGCTATTAGAATCCCAGCTTGCTAAGTTTTCAAATTTGTAAAGAAGGATTTCTAAATAAAAATAAATAAATACAAAAAAATAAAATAAAATAAAATAAAATGAACCTAGATGTTTTATTTTAAATGATCACTACATAAGATTTGTAAGTGGGGGTCGGAGGGTGGTAGAGGGAAGAGTGCATTTTCCTGGGTTACAAAAATAAGCATTTAAAAAGAAACATGAAATATCCTCAAAGATAAATCTTTACAGGCCTGGTATGTTCCTTTTCCCTTGGGCCAAGAAATTAAAATAGTTAACATTATCTGAGGGCCAGTGTGGCTAGATACTACACAGTTTATTACTTAATGCTTTACATTAAAATAATAATCCTATTGCTTTAATTAAAACCATATCCATTTTCTTTCTGATTTAGTCTGTCAGATCTTCTTCATCGCAGCAATGCTTCCTACTGTGAAACACAAGGTATTCACAAGGGAAGTTTAAGGAACTCAAGCTCCATAGCTCCATAATAGGGCATTTAAAAATAAGAATTCATGAAATGGAGGAAACATTGTGAAAAAAACCCATACAGGAAATTATTGAAGAAAATACATACCTTGTTATAGAAATCAAACAATTCCTTGTGACTGAATTCCACAAGAACTTTCTGCAGGCTCTGTAAAGAAAAGAAAGGAAGGAAGGGAGAAAGAAAGAAAAAATTAGTTTTGTACAGTTTCTCTCCAGCTAGCCTCAGAATATGCCATATTATTCTCTGAGTGGTTTAAAAAAGGAAAAAACAAAAACAAAAAACTTACCTGGTCTACTCAACCCCACTGTTGCAAGGACTCAAAAAATACATTTAATAACACCCCACTGTAACAAAAGGTTTCAACTCTACAGGGGGATCTGTTCTTTAAGTTGATTCCACAAAGGTTAACAAAACACAGGCCAACAAGGGAACACTTTCATTTTCTTTTTTTTTAAGACAGAGATAATACATGAGATTATATTTCATCTTTCTCAGCAGTCCATTTGAAATCTGGTAAATACCATTACACAAAGACACTGGCGGCAGCATATCTGATTGAACTCATCCAGCCATTAATGCCGCACACCAGCACAGCTGCTGCCTCCAAGCATCAACTAACAGTTATGATCTTAACCTGCTGAGATGGTTACCTTTTTAAATGCACAGACTCAGCAAATGTTAACAATTAACACACAGCTTCAAAGCTGGGACTTAAACATGCTCATTCCTTTCCCCTCACAGGCAATAGAGAACTCTTTAAGGACGCTACAGATACTGAGTGATATTATGTATGTACACAGGATGGTGGAGTAGAGAGAGGGCAACATTTAACTCAACCCACCTCAATCTGCTTGGGGTTGATTTTGTAAACTGAGGAAACAAACTAGTTTCTGAAAAGTGTTCCAACATGTTTATTTTACTCAAGGTACCTTTGGGAAATGACAATTAAACGAGGCGAGAACATCAGGAATGTTACCTGCTCCGACCACCCTGTCGTGCTCATGTGACGTTAACAGACACCGTGAACTGAGGAAGTGGAAAACTGCTGCCAAAAGACATTGATTCGTGTGCTTAACTGCCTACAGTCATTGCCGACACTATATTAACTCCAAGTTTCTAGGCTCACTGTTTTTTTGGTTTTACTTGTTTTAATGATTTCCATTTCTATTTAGAAAGCCACCATTTTTCAAACCAGGTCTTCTCTAGCTAACTTCAGGAGAGTCAACGGGGCTCTGCTCAGAAATGGCACTTCCCTTTAGATGTAGCCCAAGCACACAGGCTCAAACTCCTTTCTTTTTAGTTTGTCTTACACACTCATATAAGTACTTAAGTTTTAAAATGAATGAAGCAGCACACTGGCTTTAAAGTTGTATCCTTTGCAAATGATTTTTTTAAAACTATGAATTTTTCAATCATATTAGAAAAATCAGTTGTTGGCACATAACATGAAACCTCCAAAGGCTGAATCAGCATTATCCAGTTATGCCATATTTCCTCCGGCAGTTAAAGAGATGATAAGCCGAGGTTTACCCTTGGGAAAAGTGAAGCAAGTTCACTTCTTTACCCTCACAGCCAAAAGTTAGGAGAGACTGAAGACTGAATCAGCATGTCAGCAACTGATTTGCTGTAACTTAGAGGTGGCAGCCAAGCTAGGCTGTTTCCTTTATTTTGCTTTGCCATCTTTCAAGGTAGTATTTTCTAGTCATGTTACACTTAGGAAAGGAAAGGAAGGTAACTTAAAAAAAATACTTCTTAAAATAACAATATCTAAAACAATGTGTGTGTGTGTGCACGCATGCATGCGTGTGTGTATATATAGAGAGATGTTTATTTTTATACACACACATCTATCCATAAGAGTAGACTCTAGGTACCCTTGGGAGACTGGATCTAGGATTTGCTGTGTATACCAAATTTTGTGGATGAACTCCCATAACTGCCCCTGCAGATTTGTGGCTCCCAATCTTAGATTCAAACAACTGCAGATGATGTAGTGCCACAGCATTTATTGAAAAAAATCCACATGTAAGTGGATTACATGTGGATTTTTTTCATCTGCATAGTTCAAACCTGTATTGTTCAAAGGTCAACTAAATTGAGTGTCTTGCCTTACTGAAATAGCCCCAAGAAGGAAAAGAACTGATACCTTGATATAAAACCCCCTACGTTTGGCATAATAACTGGTAGCTATTACTGTGATCATTTCCCATTAGACACACAATGACTGACAGAAGACCATGAGAATATGAAAAAGTGAGGGAATGGTTTTGTTTCATGTCCGTCTATATGTAAGGAGCATTATCCTAGATTTTGAGAATCTATGTTTACCCAAGGGGTAGCCAGGGGCAGTGGTTAAAAGTTTTAGGGAAATAAGGATGGAGATGCGGTATGTAGGATAAAAAGGAAAGGGGAGTGGGGCTGACCAGGGTCCAATTTCCCACTATGTTATGTTCTATCTAACATGGAACCCCAGAGTCCAAGAATATTAAATGCAAATCTGACCTTTCCGGACATGATAGAAGTACTTTACTGAGAAAAAAGTATAGATCACGTTTCATTTAACAGTTTGGTAGCTTTATTTACGACTCTAAGTTTAGAATGAACGATGGCCTCCCTTTTTACTCTTCCTTCAGGTCCCACAAGTATTATGAGTTCACCTGATCAAAATCCTTCCTGGGATTATACCATTTTTAAGAAGAAAACACACACTTGAGCTTTCCTTGAGAATATAACCAGAAAGTACAAATCTGCTTATCAAATGAGAATCAACTCTTTAATTTCACTGTTTACTCTTCAGAAAATGTACAGAAGGTTCAAATCATTATGCTGTACACCCGAACCCATGTTATGTAAATTATATCTCAATTTTTTAAAAAATGTCACATGGGTGGTAGCATTTGGCTGAAGAGAAGGAGCAAATCATCGGGAGACCCTTAGAGGCCAAGTTTGATGTAGCCAGTGTGAATGATCTGAAAGCCTGGCCAGTGATGAATGCAAGGACTGGGAGTGAGGGACAAATAATTAGGAACAGCCTTTTTCTTGGGAGGTTTCCCGGCAGTTCCCCTAGCTGAAAGGCTACTCGTGGGCAGTCTGGACTGACAGGCTTGATCTGATTTTAAAAAAAAAAAAGAGCAACAGGAAGACTTGAATAGGCATTTGCCAGAAGAGGATATCCAAACAGAGAAAAACATGAAAATATATGTTGAAAGGGATAAAATTATGTATAACTATCTTGCAAACTTGTCTGGAATTATTTACTAAAGCTGAATAATTATATACATCCTATGACCCAGAAATTCAGTCCTAAATATTAATATTGAGCTCTATAGAAATATACACATTTGGGCACCATGAGACAGATGCAAGAATAGTGATAGCATTATGATTCAAAAGAACCAAAACTGAAAGTAATAAAACTTTGTTTCAACAGAAGAGGAATACAATGGAATGTTATTCAGACAGGAGAGCAAACTACAGCCAGATATGGTATCATGCATGACTCTAACAAAGCAATGTTGAGCACTAGGAGTGGGCACAGCATTTGTGCCTAAGAAGATTCAGGAAAAGAACAGAAAAGAAAAGAAACACTTAAGTGGCAGAACTGTAATGAAGCAACAAAAATATTATTGAAGTATCACAACATTGATCACCTCTGGGTGACTCGACAGAGGAGGCAGTAACTGGGAGAAAGCATAGGAGAGGCTTCTCATTTCTTCTGATTATTATTACTACAAATTAGGCAATAATTATTTCTTGATCTTGGTGTTGGATATAAGGATGTCTTCTTTTTTTGACAAATTACTGTGTTATTTTTCTGCATGTGTGCTATATTTTGCCAATTAAAAAAAAAGACAGCACTGTTATGTGTTAAATTCATGCATTTTTATTCAATGAGTTTTTATTAAAGGTGTAAAAAGTCTGTTCTAGGTACTACATAAATAGCAAGGAGCAATAGAAATCAAACTCACTCACATTCTAGCTGAAGAAAGCAGATAATAAACAAGAAATGTAATAAAAACAGTAACAACAATAATAATCAAACTATCACCATAATTCACAACATACATATAGGAATGTTTGTTGATAAGTGTTAGGAAGAAAAAGCAGGAAGTGATGTGTGTTTGGGGGTAGGTAGGTGGAGATTCAAGGTTAGGTGGCCAAAAAGGGTCTCAAAGGGATGATAACATTGAAGATTTAAGAGAAGATTCTATCCCATGGAATAGGAGAAAATATTTATGAATCATTATCTAATACGAATATGATACCCAGAATATTTAAAGAAACCCTATAATTCAACAATAAAAAGATAAACCCCTGAGGGTGGGTCCTAATCCAATATGACTCCTGTCCTTGTAAGAAGAGATGAGGATACAGACACAGAAAGGAATGACTCTATGAAGACAATGCAGGAAGATGGCCATCTATAAGCCAGAGTGAGGCCTTAGGAGAAATTAATCTTGAGGACACTTCGATCTCAAAATTCTAGCCTCCAGAACTGTGGGGAAATAAACT
>SJYX01009945.1:9292-61742 GCA_006410675.1 Oreotragus oreotragus | reverse complement strand
GTGTATTCTTGCCACCTCTTCTTAATATCTTCTGCTTCTGTTAGGTCCATACCATTTCTGTCCTTTATCGAGCCCATCTTTACATGAAATGTTCCCTTGGTATCTCTAATTTTCTTGAAGAGATCTCTAGTCTTTCCCATTCTGTTGTTTTCCTCTATTTCTTTGCATTGATTGCTGAAGAAGGCTTTCTGATCTCTTCTTGCTATTCTTTGGAACTCTGCATTCAGATGCTTATATCTTTCCTTTTCTCCTTTGCTTTTTGCCTCTCTTCTTTTCACAGCTATTTCTAAGGCCTCCCCAGACAGCCATTTTGCTTTTTTGCATTTCTTTTCCATGGGACCAAGGGACCAAGGGACTCTTGCAGACCAAGGGACTCTTTAATATAAAATAGCAGAAAAAAAGAATGGCAAAAAACAAATGATATCTTAATCCTTTTGATCTGCTGTAACAAAATTACCCTGGATGGGGTGTCTTAAAAGCAAAAGAAGTTTATTCATCACAATTCTAGAAGCAGAGAAGTCCAAGAATCAAGGCACCAGCAGATTCTGTGTCTAGTGAAGACCACTTCCTAATTCATACATGATTGTCTCCTCTGTGTCCTCACATGGTGTAAGGGGCATGGAGCTCTCGGGGGTCCTTTTTATAAGGACACCAATCTCATTTATGAGGGTTCCATCCTCATGACCTAAATCACCCCCCCCAAAGTCCAACCCCCTAATACCATTACACTGGGGATCATGTTTCAGCATGTGAATCTTGAGGAAACACAAGCATTCCATCTATAGTAAATTGCTAATATAAATAAATACCAAGAAATAAAATATTCATAACTGCTACCATCATAACTGATCAACAGGCTGTAGTTAATATTTACAACTGTTTTCTCCTCCTACCCTTTTCCTGATCCTTTGGCCTTCAAATGGAGCCCTGCTTGGTCAGTTCTATTTAGCGCATGGGTAATTTAAACCTTTTTGCATAAAAGGCTTAAGTTTCTGGTGGGTCTGCCTTTATAGGGTTGATACGTACTCTTCTACTACATTTCACTACTAGACACAGCCAGAGGAGCCCCTGGGTTTCGGCCCCCTTTTGTTGCCAGGAACCAGTTTAATCTTGATAATCAGGACCAATCCCCCAGCCAGGTCAGAGCCCTCTTCTTTACCTAGTGTTTCAGGAAAATGAAGAACCCAGGTTGACCGAGTGGCCTTCTCAGCTCCTGGTTCAAAGGAGCCATTGTGGCATTCCCTGGTGAGACCATCTCTCCTTGGGAACTGCTATATTTTAATCATCAGAGCACAGAAATCAAATTTTTTGTGAGTTCTTAGGTGTAATAGTGGGAACAAACAAACATTCCTGCTTCTAATCCTTGATTCCTGGACCCATGAATCCTGACTAAGAGAAGGGCAGGCCACATATGGGTACCCCATCCTGTAGGACCCACACAAATTTTGCAGGATGCTCTTTCCTGGGTGGCCCTATATTGAGTCATTAGTGGGCCATTCTCTCATTCAATCACTGTAGGCCCTTCACAGAGAGGTGAGGGATATGGTGAATTTTACAGGCACGAGCCCCTTGCCCATATCTTGTTCTAGAAAATCTGTTCTTTAGATAGAAGCAACATTACATGCTGCTGCTGCTGCTGCTGCTAAGTCGCTACAGTCATGTCCGACTCTGTGTGACCCCAGAGACGGCAGCCCACCAGGTTCCCCCGTCCCTGGGATTCTCCAGGCAAGAACACTGGACTGGATTGCCATTTCCGTCTCCAATGCATGAAAGTGAAAAGTGAAAGTGAAGTCGCTCAGTCGTGTCTGACTCTTAGCGACCCCATGGACTGCAGCCCACCAGGCTCCTCCGTCCAAGGGATTTTCCAAGCAAGAGTACTGGAGTGGGGTGCCAGAGACATCATGATAGTAGTGAGATATTCTGTAGATCCATAGATAGAGGAACTGATGGAAATATTAGGGTGTATTCCTCAAAGATAATGCCCGTACCCTCCTGATGGAGGGGATATAAAGTAACCAACCTGTCACCAGGTGGCTACTTGGTCATCTCAGGAAATGTTGCCATATTAAGGGCTCAGTGTTAGACTCTGATATTGAAATATTGGGCACTCATTCGTGGCTATGTCTAGATGAGGCTTGCGTAACAGAAAGCTCATGTTGTTGAGACCATGCATAGTATCTATTCTTGTCACCATGGCAATGATGCCCGGGAGCATCACAAGCACTTGAGCGTCCAGGGACACAGGCCAGCTCACATGCACAGGATGGATCTCTTTTCAACTGATTATTTATGGTGTCTCCTGTAGAGCTTCTCTTGGTACACTCTGCCATCCCAAGAGGCCTCAAAGCCAATCTTTTCCCCAAGTCTCCTTGTCACCAGCACTCCCATCTTATGATTTTTCTAGTCACCATGTCATGTTTTGGACCCAGCCCATGAACTAAGGGAAATATTTGCCTCTGGCCATCTCTCCCCTCAAGCCAAGTGAGCAGGCAGAGGTGCTACTCGACATTCTGTTCCCTGACAGACTGTCCCTTCATCTCTGCCCTTCAGGGATGCCCTCTCCTGCAGAGTGTCCCCTACTACTCCCAAGAAGGACTGCATTTCATTTCCATTTCCACTGGTGCTAGCACAGCATGAAGAACCATGTGTAAGTCAAGCTCAAGTGTTTTCTGCTATTTCTACCCTATCTTGGGGAACCTCCCCTGAGACCACCCATGTGAGTTGAAGGAAAACTAAGAAATCATAAGGAGTACATGCTGTGGGATGAATCACTTGCTTGCATAACTTACTTGTGTCCTTGAAACTCTCTTGAACTTAAACTTGCACAGACTCCTTTCATTTGAAGATGGATCTCTTTCATATAAGGCCATCCTTCCGATCTGTTTGTCATGAGCACTCAGATGCAAACACTTTTTCCACAGTTAGGTATCCAGTCTCCACTGGGACCCCAAAGCAAGCCAGAGAATATTTGTCAAATAGGGGACACTCTGCAGAAGAGGGAATGTTTATGCTTCATATAAGTAAGGCTTTTCACTCTGTATCCCTACTAGTACTAGCCAGACTTGCTAAAGCATCCGTGTTTGTCACATAAACTCTGGTGACCATCAGATCCCCTGGGTCAAAAGGTCCGGTGGCAAAGCGTTTCCCACTGCAACCTGGACCTGCTGTGGATGCTTTTCTTGCTCTGGGCTCTACTCAAAACTGGCAGCTTTACATGCTATCTGGTAATTTTGATTGGAGGTAGGTGGTGCAAGGCACAGAGACTTTTTTCATTATGGGTGATATATCCCCCAGTTGTCTATACTGCTGAACTCATTGACCAAAGTAACAAGCCACGGATTACTCATGGGGTTTATTTCCATTTCCCACCCATCTGACATGCACGCACTATAGGAAGGCACTTATCATACTTCCACCTCCTGATTAACACTTCCAGTCAGCATGCTGTCATCAAACTGATGAATCAGGGTGATGCTTCATGAGATGGTAAAATGACCAAGGTGCCTTAGACTAGGTTAGGGCAGATCAGGAGAGCCAAGAGAGCGCTACCTCAAGCTAAGGTGTATTGACATGCCTTCCAGGATAAGGTTAACTGCTTCTGGTGGTCATCGCAAATTACTATAGAGAAGGAAAGCATTTGCCAGCTCAATAACTGTAAACGGTGCCTGAAATGACGTTTATTCTCCACAGTGCCAGGGGTAGTCTTGATCTCAGTAGCAGCTGCAATTGGCTTCACTCCCTGATTCATTCTATGATAATCCACAATCATTTTCTAAGATATGACTGCTTTCTACACAGGCCAATAAGGCAGGTCAAATGGGGTTGCAATTGGAATTACCACCCCTGAGTTTTTACTATAAGATCTTCAAGAAATGAATGTTAGTTTCCTCAGACCAGTGTTCCCTATTTGACAAGTACTCATATGATAATCCACAATCATTTTCTAAGATATGACTGCTTTCTACACAGGCCAATAAGGCAGGTCAAATGGGGTTGTAATTGGAATTACCACCCCTGAGTTTTTACTATAAGATCTTCAAGAAATGAATGTTAGTTTCCTCAGACCAGTGTTCCCTATTTGACAAGTACTCTCTGGTTTGTTTTGGGGCCCAGTGGAGACAACTGCTTCTGATGACAAAGGGAGTCTCAGAGAAATGCAGAAGAAAAAGACATTTTGATTCATCTGAGTTCTCATGCCCATTCTCAGGACCCCTCTACTAACCCAGCAAATGCCTTAACTTTCACATATGAGAACTGACATAAAGCCTTCACATAAAGCCCTGGGTTCAGCTTAGATGGTAATTCTGGAACTCATGTGAGTGAGTTTGGCATCAGATTTTCAGCCATATCTGTCCCGTGGCTACCAAAGATAAGGGATCGTTAGAGTCAAGACACAGGTCTGTAATCATCCATTGGGCTGATAGTTTAAAGCTCTGAGCTCCTGAATTTCTTTCTGTAGACTATCTGAAACAGGCATCAGTCGTAAGTAATCATCACATCCCATGACCCTTGTAAATAGCCATCGATATTACCATGACCGTCAAATTAGCAGCCATGGGGCTGACAAAATTTTGCTTTCAGTTGGCACTGTATTGCACACAACCACGTCATTTAAGCAGCTGTGATCAGTTTTTTTTATTATTATTTAGGCAATTTTGATGTCATTGCATCTAGGGAGTCCCAGGACTCCATTGTTCACTGATAATGAGGTCACCCCCTACTTACCAGGCAGCCAAAACCCAAGTCTCATTTTTTTTTTGAACTGTAGTTGATTTACACTGTCGTGTTAGTTTCTGGTGTACAGAACAGTGATTAAGTTTATACACACATATATATATATATATTTTTTTTTTTTTTCTTTTTTCAGATTCTTTTCCCCTGGTGATTTCCATGGTGGCTCTGACAATATAGAATCTGCCTGCAATTGTGGAGCCCTGGGTTTGATCTGGGGTCAGGAAGGTCCTCTGGAGAAGGGAATGTCTACCCAATCTGGTGTTCTTCCCTGATATAAGTTATTTAAAATATTGAGTATCATTTCCTGTGCTGTACAGTGGGTCCATGTTGGTTATCTATTTCACACACAGTAGTGTGTATCTGTTAATCCCAGTCTTCTAATTTATCCCCAAGTTCCATTCTTGAGGGCTTGTTTCCTGCGGTCGCTCCTGGGGAACAAGCGCTGTAACCTTCAGGGTTCACTTAGGGAAGCCACAGAAAAATCTCGACTTTAGAGATGTGATTCGGGGAGCTGCCTGTCACTGTATTAAGAGAGCCGCATGAACAAACACTGAAGGTGGGATAATCAAGAAGTCAGCAATTTCAGGAAGTTGCTGCCACCCCTAGGAACAAGGTGCTGTTAGCAGAGCTGGGGGCCACGTGTCCTGCTGGCTCCGGAGGTGCCTGTGACGCTGCTGCTACTGCCGTGGCCGCTGACCCCACCGCTGCCAGGGCCAGGTGGAAAGAAGCCAGTGCACACGCAAAGGAACTCCAGAGGGGCAGGAAAGTCCTCCTTTTGGAAACGCCAGGGAAAAAGAAAGGAAAGACACCCGACGGCACCCTCCTTGCACCCGCCAGCTTTCCTCTGGAGCCTCCTTTGAGGACAGTGGGTCGTGCAAGCCAGGTGACGAGGGGTCTGTACAGGTCAAAACGGACACGGAAGGACAGGGCTGGGGAGAAGAGAGGCTGCAAACAGACGAATGGTGTGCACAGCGGTTCACGGCTTGAACTTTGATGCGCTGTATGCGCTTGTGTTTTAGTCGCTAAGTCTTGTCCGACTCTTGCGATCCCACGGACTGTGCCTGTCAGGCTCCTCTGTCCGTGGGATTCTCCGGGGAAGAATGCTGGGGCCAGTTGCCATTTCCTGCCCCAGGGGATCTTCCCGACCCAGGAATCGAACCCAGGTCTCCCGCACTGCAGGCAGAAGATTTATCAACTGAGCCATGTAACAACAACAAATAAGTTTAACAATCAACTCTGTTACTTTACAGGTTATGTGAGCTTGAGCAGGTACCTAACCTCTCTGAGAATCAGTTTCCCCAGAAGTAAGCTGGGAGACAGTAACACTTCACAGGTTATTACTGAAGGATTAAATGTGATAAGCTCCATGGACTTGCTTACTGTAGAGCCTGGCATATAATATACCCCATTGTTTACTTATCGATTTGAACCAGTGCCCAGCCTCTCCAGGGCTCTGTTTTCTCATCTGTTAAATGAGCAAGGTTGGACTGGAGGCTCCCTAAGGTCCTTCCAGATCTGATGAGCTGTATGGCTATGAATCACCCCTTAAATGAAATTTACCAGATTGAGCCTGGGAGAAGAGGTAAAAAGAGGATGTCGCTGCTGGGAAGGAGCCCAGGGGACAACCAAGAGCAGGATGAGAGACTACAACTGTGTCTGACTGCTGGGGGCTGCGTGCTTTGCTGTTTCAAAAGCATGTTCAAATGACAAACAGATCACGCTCCAGTGCCCTTCATGTATTTTCCAACTCTTGGCTAATGTCGCCTCTGGCAATAACAACTGTGGTCTCTATTCCCTTTGATACAGTCACTCTCAGCACTGCTTAGACAACAAGAGACAGTCTGTTGCTGCCGTGTGTTCACACCCCGTGGAAAGGGAAGCAAAGCAACTCCACATTAGAGCCATCGTGAAGACTAGGTTTGCAAACTCTGGAGCCTTGCGGGCGCCTGTGCAGCTGAGCTTTGAAAGGCTTCCTGTTTGGGTTGGAATCATGAGTTGAAGCCTGTTGGAACTCAGGGTTAGCGGCTGGTTGAATGGTTTAGCGCCTGATACTTAGGAGTGTGGCGCTTTTGAGTCAGGCAGAGATGGATTTGACGTTTTGTTTTGCCACTGGCTCAGATGGTAAAGAGTCTGCCTGCAATGTGGGAGACCCAAGTTTGATCCCTGGGTTGGGAAGATTCCCTGGAGCAGGAAATGGCAACCCACTCCAATATTCTTGACTGGAAAATCCCATGGACAGAGGAGCCTGGCAGGCTACAGTCCATAACGTCGCAAAGAGTCAGACACGACTGAGCGACTTCACTTTCACCACTTGCTAACGAACATCATTTATTCTCTGAGACTCATCTTTCTTATTGTTAACCTGGAATAATAATAAATATGTATATATATTTAATAAAAATAATTTAAACACTACTGTTTGTATCTACTCAGTATCTCCTTTTTTTCTGGTAACTGAAGCCCTTCTATTTTATTTTTAGGGACATTTTCATCACTGCTACCTATATTCTAGATCCTAGAGCACACAATTCTGATAGGATTATCTGTCACAGTCCTCAGCCTATGTACACAGTGGGAGTGAAAGGCCCAGACTGGACCAATCCATGATAATAAAAATAATTTAAACACTACTGTTTGTATCTACTCAGTATCTCCTTTTTTTCTGGTAACTGAAGCCCTTCTATTTTATTTTTAGGGACATTTTCATCACTGCTACCTATATTCTAGATCCTAGAGCACACAATTCTGATAGGATTATCTGTCACAGTCCTCAGCCTATGTACACAGTGGGAGTGAAAGGCCCAGACTGGACCAATCCATGATAGGGTAGGAGAATGAGCAGGAGATTTAGGATTATATGTGTGGATGCTGAGAGAGTGCTCCCTCTTCCCTCCAGAGTCACCAAGTGGGATGATGGGAGCTTGGAGCTGCTGACAGTTGTGATTCTCACATCTCCTTCCTCTGCTCCCTCTTGAGAAAGTTCAGCCACAAAGGGAGAGAGGGCCCCACAGAAAAAGAAGTCAAATGAGCAGTGGCAGAGAAAGAGAGAGGGGGACTCTACTGACCTGAGTATGGTTCCTGAATGCGGCTCTGCCTAAAGCTATTCGTGCTCTTTGTCCACCTCTATGAGTCACTCAGTTTCCCCTTTTGTGAAGCCATTTTGAGTTGGGTTTCTGTAATTTTCAACCCAAAGAATTCCCACAAACACACCTACTTCTTCTTCAGCATGTCGTCAAGATAAAATGAGATCATTTCAGTAAAAGGTTGAAAACAGCTCCTAGCACATGCTTGATAAACACTGGCTTTCATTATTGCTGTTCCTACAGTCATCCGTATGCCTCTTTTGTCTCTAATTGGTGAGTCCCTGTGACACAGGACCTTTGCACCTGCTGTTGCTTCTACCACAAGCAGTCGTCTCAGCTCTTCACCTGTTTCTTCTCATCAGGCAGGTCTCAGCACACAGGTCCTCTCCTCCAGCAGCTCTCCCTGAGCACCAAAGTTGGCCTCCTCATCCCTCTCTGGGGCACTTCCCAGGATATTTCCCTCATTTTAGGTTTTATGACTAATCCATTGAAAGTTTGTTCATTGCCTGTGTCCCAACCAGACTATGAACTCCAAAAGGGCAGGAAATTTATGAATCCTGTCACTTCCAGGATACCTGTGCTAAGCCCAGTGCCTAATATATGCAAAGCACTTGTATCAGTCAGCCATTGCTGTGTAACAAGCTATCCCCATATATAGTGTTTAAACAACAAAGAACTCTCATTCATTTCTTACAGTCTGGCTAGAGGTCAGCTGGGAAGGCAATGGCACCCCACCCCAGTACTCTTGCCTGGAAAATCCAATGGACGGAGTAGCCTGGTGGGCTGCAGTCCATGGGGTTGCTAACAGTCGGACAGACTGAGCGACTTCACTTTCACTTTTCTCTTTCATGCATTGGAGAAGGAAATGGCAACCCACTCCAGTATTCTTGCCTGGAGAATCCCAGGGATGGGGGAGCCTGGTGGGCTGCCATCTATGGGGTCACACAGAGTCGGACACGACTGAAGTGACTTAGCAGCAGCAGCAGCAGAGGTCAGCTTGCCTGGGTGGATATGCTTCAGGATGCAGGTCTGGCTATGTTTACCTCCTTGCTATATACTGGGCATAGGACTGTCACAGTGTTGCTAAGGCAGGGCTCATGGAAATTCCACAGTAGTACCAGCCAATCTGGAGCTTCTCCCCTGGCTCAGCAGTAAAGAATCTGCCTACAATGCAGGAAGTTCAGGAGATGCAGGTTCAATTCCTGGGTTAGGAAGATCTCCTGGAGAAGGGCATGGCAACCCACTCCAGTATTCTTACCTGGAGAATCTCTTGGACAGAGGAGCTTGGCAGGCTACAGTCTATAGGGTTGCAAAGAGTTGGACATAGCTGAGGTGACTTACCATTCACACATGCACCAGCATGTGGGTGGACCACATCAGCTGCTTGAACGCCCTCTGGACCTGAACCAGGCTGCCATCTGCACACCCACACTAGCTCAGGCTCTGTTTCCCTGAGCCCTACCATCAGTTACTTCCCCTGGCACAGGGCCAGCATACACAGTAGGCTTGCAGAAGGCATTGCTGGGTGCTTCCTTGTCTGTTGAGTTCTCACGTGGTGTTGGGTGAGTGGGGGTGTGTGTGGGGCGCCCAGTCAGCAGGAGCCCAGAGGCTGTTTTCAGGACAGGGAAGCACACCTACACTCCAAGCAGCTCTCTTCTTGGGTGAAACAGGGAGGCTGCTGGGAAATGGCCCTTTCTGCTCATCTCAGAGTGATCCCTGCACTTTCTGGGGCTGTGATTATGTGTTCTCTGAATGCATTTGCTTTTGAAGAGATCTGGAAGCAGGGTTTGTGCCTGATTCCCAGAGCTCAGAGATCCCTGCTGCTCCAGCCTCTCTCCCGCAGCGTCTGTCTGTTGCACAGTCTCCTCTGAAGCTCCCCTTCCCCATCCCCACCCTCTGAGCTTCCTCTGGCTCCTCTCATCCTGGCCTCTCTCCTCACCTCCTCCTCTTTCAGATCTATGTTGAGAACCATCTGGTTGCTGTGCAAAGACAAAGATTTTTCTGAGAACTTGCCAAAAAAGGCACTGAAAACCCCGGCCGTTGATTCAATTTACTCCTCTCAGGGTGATTTGCAAAGACGGTTTGGCAGGAGCCCAGATGAGTCTGGGTTCTAGGCCTCCTTATTTGCAGATGAAGAGACTGAGAAGGAGAAATCATGATAAACAGTCTCTAACACCTGAGCTTCTCTATTCACCTTCCAGAGATTCCTCCATCTGTCAGTATCCAATACTTCCTAGGACCTATGAGAACCCCGTAAGACTGGGTGGGTCTCCTCTCCTAAAACGTTGCAGCAGATGCTGTTATCCCCTCGGGTCACGCCTCCTGGCCCATCCCGAGTCACCTTGCAGCCATGGATGGCTCCCAGGACACTGACGGCCTCCTGCCTCAAATGATTGCCCCTCTTCAGTTCCTCTCTGCCTGTGGGCTTTCTCCAACATCACAATGTTCAAGCGAAGGGGGCTTCACACGTCCTGGGAGCACCCCGCACACTGAGGGTGAGGGTCAGTGGATAATGACCCCAGAGCCGCCAGCCACCATGAGGATGGTTCTCAGGGGTCTCTGTGTAATTCCTCAGATGGCCCCAGCGGAACTGAGCCCTGGTGGCTCACAGAGGTGCCCACCCAGTGATGCTCCTTGTTGCTGGTTTCACTTTCTTCCCTGCTTCATTCTTTGCACTCTCACTTGTGTGCCCTGAAATCACTCCCAAATCAACCACCAGAGCCCAAATGCCTGTCCTAGGTCTGGTTTGGGGCACCCACTCTAAGGCAGGTGTCCTCCTTCCCTTCCCCTCCCCAAGGGCATTAAGTGCCCTGATGTCTATAAAGACAAGATATGCAGCATGACAGAGCCTCTCTCCTGCACAAAATGGAGGGTGTGCCCCTGTTATCGCCAAAGAGATGGTCAATATATGTTTCCTGAGTGAGTGAGAGCAGAAGGAAATAAATGAGTGAATGAACAAATCATATTATCTCTAGGCATCTAAGCTGGGTGTCTCCCCCAGCGATCTATGCCAATGTGCACAGCCATGCCGAAGTCAGCCTTTTCCCACCACAGCCAAAGGTCTGTCCACTGCATGGCCCACCACCCCCTGAGACCTTCACTGTGCTGTCCCAGTCCCTCCCGCGCCACCCTCTGTAACACAGTCAGGCCCATGGGACCCGGACATCCTCCTGCTGGGGGAAGTCCTCAGACTCAGCAGAAAGTTCCAACCCCAATTAAATCAAGGTTAAGGAACAGAGTGAAGTGCTCTTATAATACAATGCCATGGTAGACTTGTCTTAGCTGGACTCTGGGGCTCATTCAAAAGCACCCAGACAACCGCCCATTCATAGCTGCCGAGAACAGCCCTAAGAAATGGCAATTCTGGAGCATCAATTTATTGAGACCACACACATGGGTCAGGGTCTCCAGCAGGAGGAATTATTTGTTGTTGGGGAGCTAAAATGGCAGCTGCCAAGCTGAGATCAGTTAAGTTGCAAAGGCCACATCTGGCTCTGATGTCCGTTGACAGCAGGATGTGGTGAGATATCGTAAGCACATCCAGAATACCCTGGGGACTCAAGCTCAGCACCCTGGTCCAGGGAAGAGCATTCTCCAGATGAGAAAACTGAGGTGCCACGCACAGTGAATTGATGACAGACCCAGGGCTCTGAGTGTGAATCCACACAACTCCTGTCCCACTCATGGTTTCTCTGAGAGCAGGCGAAGGGAGAAGTCAGGCTGAAAAGGCAAGCAAAAGGACCAACAAAACCCTGCACCTGTTCACAGGCTGTAGGGCCCTAAGATCTGGTGCTGGCCACCTTTCCAACTCACTTTCCTTCTTAATCCATTTCCTCACCTGCACAAGGAAGTTGACGATTTCCAAGGTTTCTTTCACTTTCAAAAATATGTCACTCTGGCCTCGATTTTCTGTCTTTCAACTGGGTATAATATTCTCCTTCCCAAAATGCTTGAGGATCGTCTGAAATCCAGAAACTCTTTAGCACAGTTGTGTGAAATAAATCCTGCCAGAATGCCATACCTCACACAGCTGCAGCAAAGTGATGCATCCGAGCTGTTGACAGGAGCAAAGGGGAAAGGAATATGTTAGTTCCCAGATTAAGAATGTCTAGATTCAGAGGAGGGGTCTCAGGCTGGGCTATAGAGTTTACAGTCCCTGGAATGCTCCCTATGTAAAGGGATATTTTCTCTGTCACAGAAGGTTAGAAGGAATCACAGATTTCAGGCTCTCTATCTAAAGGAAGTTCAGGAGCAAAGAGCATAGTGGGAAAGGAATACGGAGGAAGTAGGACAGGACAGGAGCAGGACAGGCTCCTTTCGCAGTGCATGCATGCTGAATCACTTCAGTCATGTCCGACTTGGCGACCCTAGGACCGTAGCCCACCAGGCTCCTCCGTCCATAGGATTCTCCAGGCAACAATACTGGGGTGAGTTGCCATGCCCTCCTCCAGGGGATCTTCCTGACCCAGGGATGGAACCCAAGTGTCTTGCATCTCCTGCATGTGAGGTGAGTTCTTTACACTAGCACCACCTTGGAAGCCCCATTTCTGTAGTGAGAGATTCCAAAAGCTTGGGCTCAAGGATCAGAAACTCCTGAAATCAAACGCTAGATCCATCCCTCATTAGTCAAATGTTTGAGGGAAATCAGCTCAACCTTGCTAAACCTCAGTTTCCACATCCACAAAATGGGCAGTGAGAATGGCAACTCTCTCATAGGGATGATGCTGGCAAATTCCTTAGCACCACACCTAGCCTAGGTCATTTCTAGCAGTAGCATCAATAGCAGCAGCAGTAGTTGCTGCAAATCTACAGAGATGGGTTCTCTAAGGAGCAGTCACAGAACGGACTCTGACAACTGGAAGAGAAAAGGCTGTGCTTTTGGGAGAGGAGCAGATGGATTGGCCTAAGCTGAGTGAAATTTGGTCAAGCACAGAGATCCAGACCATGCAAGTGAAGGAATGCAGTGAACAATTTCTGATTATGGTAATGATAGGAGAAATTATTCATATCAGTCTAACAGCAATTATATTAGTTGGAAGAACAGCTATGAATCCATGTTCTAATGGTGGCTGTAATGAGTATTGTAATAAGAATCTGAAGGCAAATTTCATCCAGTAGATCAATCAAGAAAAGACTTAAATGGAGAATTATGAGTGAATCATTATCCCATGAACAATTGCAAGACAATGGGTACGAATGTTAGAGCAATGAGAAAGACGAATTTACTGCCTCAGCCTGACTGTGAATGAGTACTCAGTCAGACAAATATCCTATCATGGGAGGCTCAGAAAATGAAACGATGTTTCTCAAATTCCACAGAGGGTGAGTAGTGCAGTCCAGACCCAAATTCAGTTTGGAGTTTGGTCTGACATCAAAATTTCAGCCACCAGTCAAAGCGGACCATATTTGAGTCTTTACGCATGACTGTTCCTGACTTGCCTTGCCCAGTGGGACTGGGTGCCAGAATGGTTCAGGACAGAGGGATGAGAGGGGAGGTTGCCTGTAGTGCTGAGGGGCTGCGTATGCTATATAACCAGGAACTATGGCTCGCAAGGCCTTCCCTAGTGGCTCAGGGGTAAAGAATACACCTGCCAATGCAGGGGATGTGGGGTCAATCTCTGTGTTGGGAAGATGCCCTGGAGATGAACCTGGCAACCGACTACAGTATTCTTGCCTGGGAAATCCCATGGACAGAGAAAGCCTAGTGGGCTACAGGCCATGGGATTGCAAGAAGTGTCAGACGCGACTTAGTGACTGGACAACAACTACAAGTGGCTTACCGAGCTAGAAGGCAGGATTATCTGTGAAACAGTGGGGGAAACCCACATATATTGTCACAATGAAGCGGTGAAGTCCTTATTATGGAAGTCATTCCTAGAAGGGCCCGTAGAAATAGTAAAGTGCAGCCCCTCCCTTTAAAGATTAAACACTGAGGATGCCCAGATGGGGAAAATGATTGGCCAAAGGTCAAGGTCTGAGCAAGCAGCATGGCATAGTAAGGAGTCAGAGACTAGACTTAGGTTTTTCTAGACTTCCCTCGTAGCTTTCCCCATCATGGTTTGATGACATTCTTTGGACGTTTGTAAATGAGCATGTGGTTCAGATAACATGCTGAGTAGATGCAATGAGTTGGGCCAGATGACCTGCCATGATCTGGATTCCCATTTCCCATGTCTTCATGCCATTAGCCAGAAGATATCAGGCCACCCTTCCTGGTCCTGTACAACGCAGACACCCCTCAGCCCTTCTTCACTGGGGTAGCCTCTGTCCATGGTACTGTAACAGGCTTTGCATTTCAATAGATGAAAGTAAGTGAAAAGTGTGAAAGTGTCAGCTGTTCAGTCGTGTCCAACTCTATGACCCCATGGACTTAAGCCCACCAGGCTCCTCTATCCATGGGATTCTCCAGGCAAGAGTAGTGGAGTGTGTAATCGTCCCCTTCTCCGAGGGGTCATCCCAACCCAGGGATCGAACTCCGGTCTCCCACATTGCAGGCAGATTCTTTTCCATCTGAACCACCAGGGAAGCCTGAGGAGTGCTCACCAAAAGTCTTTGAAAGCAGGAAGGGGATATGAGGATCAGAGAAGTCTTCTTGGAGAGAATAAGCTTTAACCCAAGGTGACCGGGTGTTAGTCAAGTAAAACAGCGGTGGAGAAGAGAACTTCAGGTCTGTATTTTAGGTTGACATCACTTGTGTGTCTAACTATTTTTAGCTTTGTGGCTTTGGAGGAGAATATTGCTCTAGAATTACATCTCACCGAGATGATATTATCTTCAAGCCATCCAAGCCCACAGCTTTGTCCATGAGAATAGCAATAATCTCGTCTTTCCAAGGACCATGATTTTCTTTTTGAGTGGCTATATCAGTGAGAAAAAGGACAAAAGCGACTCCATCTACCCTCCACCTGGGGAAACAGGATTAAATTGCTCTGCTGAAAAGTTGAGAAATTAACGGTTGCCACTATAGATCCTAAGAAATCTTTTGGAAAAAGACTCAGAGTGGCTTCTGAGAAATTTAGAAGGGTGGTAGATACATAAGTACAAATATGCACACACCAGAACATACATATAGGAACATGCTGACAAGATTACCCATACAATACAACATATTCCCACATTCATACATGGCCACACACACAGGTGTACATATTATGTGCAACTTTCGTTGCACACCAAGTGGATAAACAGGTGGAGCATTTCATAATGAGCTCCAGCTCTTTCAAATCCATAAACTTCCACATAGGAATAAACCATAAGAACTCAATAAAGTCACCAGTTTTGAGTTTGAGCAGCCTCTATTGGGATTCCCTGATGGCTCAGTGGTAAAGAATCTGCCTGCAGTGTAGGAGACACAGAAGATGCAGGTTTGATCCCTGGGTCAGGAAGATCCCCTGGAGGAGGAAATGGCAACTCACTCCAGCATTTTTACTGGAAAAATCTCATGGACAGAGGAGCCTGGTGGGCTACAGTCCAAAGGGTCCAAAAAAGACACAGCTGAGCGCAGCACAGCACAGCCACTGTGATTGAGGGCCCCTTACCTTACTATAAAACAGAGTGGCAGTGGAAGTGTGTCATGTTAGACATTGTATCAGTTGATTCCCTAAGACTTTCCCAGGTCTCAAAATGTAAGGATTAGGACTTTCTCACTTGTCAGAGAAAAAAGAAATAATAGACTCTTCCTTGGTAAGTTGCTAGAGGATATCATGTAAAATTCTTAGGGCAAGGTATGATCAGTCTTTCTCATCTTAACCACTCTAACAGGTAAATTTTAATATCTCACTGTGGCTTTAATATGCATTTTCCTAATGACTACTGTTGTTGAACCTACTTTCCTGTGCTTATTTGCCATCTGCTTGGATGAGGTATTAAAAAAAATTTTTTTTTTGACCTTCTTAAAACTGTTTGTTTTCTTACCTTGAGGTTTGAGCATCTTTATATATTATGGATATATATCTTTTAGCATACATATGAATTGCAAATATTTTGTTTCAATCTGTGGCTTATCTTTTTGTTCTCTTTAAAGGTGTCTTTCAAAGAGGAGGCTGTTTTGTTTGTTTTGATGAAGTCTGATTTATCGGTTTGTTCCTTTTAAAGTTGTGTTTTTGATGTTATATCGAAGAAATCTTTGCCTAAGCAACATGATTTTCTGTGCTTTCTTCTGAAACTTTATAGTTTTAGATTTTACATTCAATATGGATCAACTTTTTTCTGGCATATGGATATCCAATTGTCCTAGAATCATTTGTTTAAATAACTATGGTTTCTCAATGAAGTTGTCAAAACTCAATGTCTGTGTACGTATGGGTCTATTCCTGGACTCTTCTGTTCCATTGTTCTATATGTCATTCTTGATGTCAGTATCACAATGTCTTAATTATTATAGCTTTACAATAGGCCATGAAATCAGGCATTGTTAGTTCTCCAACTTTGCTGTTCTCTTTAAGAATTGTTTTCAGTATTCTAGGTTATTTACATAGATATTAGAATAAGACTGTCGATATTTGAAAAAAAAATGGCACTCAGTTTCTGATTGGAATTGCATTGAATCTATAGCACAATTGGAGGGAGAGTGTTGGTGTTTTGTAGTTTTCCATGTATAGGACTTGCAAATATTTTATCAGACCCATTCCTAGGAATCTCATATTTTCATGCTATTGTAAGTAGTATTGTTTTTATAATTTTTATTTCTGATTATTTGTTGCTAGTGTATAGAAATATACTTGGTACTTTCATATTGATCTTATACCCTATAACCATCCTGAGCTCATTTATTCACTCTAATATCCTTTTTGTATTATAAATTCCATCAGGTTTTCTACACAAATGATCACATTACATGTGAAAAAACACAGCTTGCTTTTCTCCATCCTGAGTGACTTAACTTGTGTGTGTGTGATTCCACTGAGCAGAACTTCTAGTTCAGTGTTGAATAGAAGTGGTAAGAGCAGACGTCTGCCTTCTTCCTGATTTTAGGAGTGGAGTGGTATCTTTCTCTTAAAAGACAGTTCTATAGGGTTTTGGTAGATACTCATTAGGTTGAGGAAGTTCACTTCCTATTCCTACCTTACAGAGACTCTTTATCAGGAATTAATGTTGGATTTTGTCAAATGCTTTCTCTGTATCATTTAAGATAATAGTATAATTTTTCTTTTTTTGAATTTTCATTATAAATTATCATCTTAATATGATGAATTACATTGACTTTCAAATGTTAAACCAACTCTTCACTGCTGGCATAAGTCCCATTTAGCCATAATCGCTGGATTTTATTTATTAAAATTTTACTTAGAAATTTTACATTTAATTTCATAATAAATATAGGTTGTAGGTTTTTTGTTATATCTTTATCATGTTTTGGTACAAAAGAATTGTTGACCAGAAGGGACGAATTGAGAAATAATCACTTACCTTCATTTTGGGGGAAAACTTTGCACAGAATTTGTATCATTCTGCCTTAAATGATCAATAGAATTAACCAGTGAAGCCATCTGAAACTGGATTTATCTTTTGGGAAATATTTTTAACTACAAAATGTGTTTAATAGAGGTACAGCTGTTCATGTTACATATTTCCTCTTGAGTGAGCTTTGGGGGTTCATATCTTTTAAGCAATTCATCCATTTCTTCTAAGCTGTAACAGTATTGTCATAAAGTTGTTCCTAATATCCTTTTATTATCCTTTCAATGTCTGTAGAATCTGCACTGTTGTTACCTCTCTCATTTCTGATCTTTGTTCTTTGTGCCTTTTTAATTCCTTATACAGTCTGGCTAGAGGTTTATCAGTTTTTCTGATTGCCCCAAAGAACTGGTTCTTGTTTTATTGGTTTTTGCTTTTATTTTTCAGTTATTTATTTCACTGATTTCCCCTCTAATCTTAATCATTTTCTTTCTTTTGTTTACTCTGGATTTCATTTAATCTTTTTTTCCTAATTCTTAAGATTGAATCTGAGACCATTGATTTGAGACCTTTCCTCTTTTCTATCATTAGTGTTATGATAAAGATCCTAATTGGGGCTTCCCTAGTAGCTCAGATGGTAAAGAATCTGCCTTCAATGTGGGATAGTCCTGTTGGTTCCCTGGGTCAGGAAGACTCCCCTGGAGAAGGGAATGGCTACCCACTCCAGTATTCTTGCCTGGAGAATTCCGTGGACAGAGGAGCCTGGCAGACTACATATAGTCCATAAAGTTGCAAAGAGTCAGATAGGGCTATAGTCCATAAGGATGCAAAGAGTTGGACAAAACTGGAGCAACTGAGCACACGTGCACAGATTTCACTGTGTTGTGTTTAATTTCCATTCAGCTCAAAGTACTTCCTAATTCCTCTTTTGATTTCTTATTTGACCTATAAGCTATTTAAAAATGTTTTATTTCATTTCCAAATAGCGATTTTCTAGAGATTTTTCACAGTTATTAATTTCTAATTCAATTCCATATTGCAGTCAGAGAGCATACTTATATTGCTTGAATCCTTTTAAACTCATTGAGACATTTTCATGGTCTCAACTATGATCTAGGTAAATGATCCACATGCATTTGAAAGGATATATATTCTGTTGTTAAGTTGATTGTGTTGTTCAAACCTAAATTCTTACTGCTTTTTGTGTACTTTTCTATTATTTTTGAAAGAAGAATATTGAAGTCTCTTGCTATAATTTGAATTTATGTATCTCCCTTGTAGTTCCATCAGTTTTTGTTTCACGTATTTTGAAGTTCTGTTAGTCTCATAAACGTTTAGGATTAGATGTCTTCCTAATGAATTGGCTTCTTTGTCATCACAGAATTATCTTCTTTATCTCTATTCATAGCATTTTCTCTGAAACATACTTTGATGCTAATATATAGCCACTTTAGGTTTCTTTTGATTGATGCTAACACAGTACATCTTTTTCCAACCTTTTACTTTTAACCTATATGTCTTTGTATTTGAAGTGCTTTTCTTGTATAGATGGCACGTAGTTGTGTCCATTTTGATCCAACCTGACAACCTCTGCCTCTTAATTGACATGTTTAGATTGCTGACCTGCTGGGTTATTGTGAGGATTAGGATACTGGCAAAGACGAGGGTCACTTAACTCTTTCTCCAACCCCACCTCTTCAGCCATCTCTGTTACACTTCTTTTAATCATTTACAATTGACTCATCACACCTTCTTTGTAACCTTTATTATAATATATAATATAAAATAATGTTATTCGAGGTAATCTATTACATTTGTGTAATTCCATGTTATCCACTTCCCTGACCAGTAACTACAAATCCCAGGATTAATGAATGAATGAACGAATGAGTGAGTGATGTCTTGTGATGACTCTTCTTTAACCTCATAACTCTCTCAAGGTCAATGCGCCCCATCCCAGGCACTCACTCTCTGTACTCCTCTTCCTGTCTGCCCTCAAGAGAGAAGCCCCAGTCTTAGGAAGGCAGGAGACAGGCATGAGATCGCAAGTCCAGTCCTCGGGCATCTGACCCACCTCCAGGGGGTCTCCTCCAACCTGCCTCCTCTGCTCTTGCCATGAATATAGACATGGGTCCTCTCCTGCCAAGGACTCTAAGGTGCGGGCCACACCACCAAGCTGAGCAGCAGCTCTGAGGTAGCCCCCACTGCTTCACTCCATCCTTTGAGTCTGTCCTCTGGCAGGGGCCCATTTGCCCACTGTCCTCTCTCCTGGCCTCAACACACACACACACACACACACACACACACCCCAATACTCAGGTTGAGGAGAACGCCCCAGAACTTAACTACTCATGTCAACCGCAGCTGGAAAGTAAATGGCTGAGCTTTGGGGTGACTTTGATAGCACAGTTGGTCAAGAATCTGCCTGCAATGCAAGAGACCCTAGTTAGACTCCAGTCTAACTGTGGTTGTACCAGAAGTTCTGCATAAGCTGACACCTCCAGCATACTGTCTGGATGCTCAGTCTCTTTCTCCTGCCCTAACACGGGGCTAAGGTCTCCACTGCCTTAACATGGGGCTAAGGTCTCCACCAGGCTTTTGGAATTGACATAAGAAGTGATCACATCAGCATCACACATTGCCCTGACCTGAGGAGGTTAGAACAGGAAGTGCATCTCCCACACTGATTGGTCAATAGCCCCATAGACACCTGTTTTAGGCTAGGCTTGTCCTGGGCTCTGGGACTACAGGGCTGGTTTGCCCACCATGTCTGCTCTTGGGGAGCTCAGTCTGGTAACTGGTAGATGAGTCAAACAGAAGCCCAGAGAAGGGATGCAACTGCCCTGGGATCCACAGTCAGGTCGGGGCTAGGTTGGAATAGAACACAGTCATCTCGCCAGGACTTACCAGGCAGGGGCCAGGGCAAGCGTAAGGGTCAGAGGGTGTTTTCTAAAGAAAGATCTCAACTCATAAGAACTTTGCATGGAGCTGAAACCAAAAGGGAAGGGACCTGACCACTGCATCCCATCTCAGGTCAGGGCACCCCTGGCTGCTCCTACTCAATTCTCCAGAAATGCCCTGCCCCAGCTAGGAAAGTTTCACTTGAAAGTAACAATAAACCAGTTAAGTGAAAGTGTTAGTTGCTCAGTCATGTCCAGCTCTTTGCGACCCCATGGACTGTAGCCTGCCAGGCTCCTCTGTCCATGGGATTCTCCAGGCAAGAATACTGGAGTGGGTTGTCATTTCCTTCTCCAGAAAAGCAAAGGTGATATGTATATGTATCTACACGTGAATCATTGTGTTGTTTACAACAGCAAACATCTGGAAAGATCTGATTGCTTTGATTTAAAAGTCCCTCAGTCCGACTTTCAAAGAGTGTCCGACTCTTTGCGACTCCATGGACTGTATAGTCCATGGAATTCTCCAGGCCAGAATCCTGGAGTGGGTTGCCTTTCCCTTATCGACGGGATCTTCTCAACCCAGGGATCAAACCCAGGTCTTCCGCATTGCAGGTAGATTCTTTACGAATTGAGCTATGAGGGGAAACCCAAAAAACAAGTTAAACAACTGTGGAAATTTGCTGACTCAGGAAACTGAGACCCTCAAATGTTGGTCTTGCCAAGTTCCATTTCGCTGACATTTTCTCCTCCACTGTTGCCTTCAACCCTGATCCCTCACACCCTCACTCCCTGGAGCCAAAATAAAAGTATGGCTGCCTTATAGGAGTTCTCTCATAGGAGACAAGAAGATCCTCCCCCCAGACCCACCCCCTCAACTCCTTGGCAAACACTTTACATCTCATTGGCCTGAGCTGGGTCTTGTGACCTGCTCTGAGCCAATCACGTACAGGCAGGATGAAGGGCCGATGGCTTAAGCCAATCAGTTTCCACCTCTGGAGCTGAGTGTGGCAGTTTCCAGAGGACAATGTGGCGGCCGTTGCGGGGAAGAGGTGAGGTGGAAGCTGGGGCGGCAGCAAAGAACTGTGACAGACGCCCTGCCACCTGAGATGAGTGCTGCTGCCAAGTCGCTTCAGTCGCGTCCAACTCTGCGCGACCCCATAGACGGTAGCCACCAGGCTGAGTAATTTCATCCAATCAGTGAGGAGCCCTCCCTGCTGTGCCAGTCGCATCTTCCATGTTCTATCTTGTGTCCCAGGCTGCTAAGAAGCTTGGAACCCCCAGTACCCCACCACCCTGGTTCGTGACTCCATCCATTTGCCTTGGTTGTGCCCCCCTCCGCCTCAGCTGGAATTCTCTTCTTCCGTC
Organism: Oreotragus oreotragus; assembly: GCA_006410675.1. Taxonomy (NCBI): domain Eukaryota; kingdom Metazoa; phylum Chordata; class Mammalia; order Artiodactyla; family Bovidae; genus Oreotragus; species Oreotragus oreotragus. The sequence continues at coordinate 40,264 of SJYX01009945.1, read as the reverse complement.
ACATGTTAGATTCCTAGTATAACCCTGAGTGGGCTTCCCAGGTGGCACTGGTGGCAAAGAACCCACCTGCCAATGCAGGAGACTTAAGAGACGCGTGTTTCATCCCTGAGTCAGAATGATCCTCTGGAGGAGGGCACTGCAACGCACTCCGGTATTCTTACCTGGAGAATCCCATGAACAGAGGAGCCTGATGGGCTACAGTCCCTAGAGTCGCAAAGAGTTGGACACGACTCCATTCTAAAGGAGATCAACCCTGGGTGTTCGTTGGAAGGAATGATGCTAAAGCTGAAACTCCAGTACTTTGGCCACCTCATGCGAAGAGTTGACTCATTGGAAGACTCTGATGCTGGGAGGGATTGGGGACAGGAGGAGAAGGGGACGACAGAGGATGAGATGGCTGGATGGCACCACCGACTCTATGGACGTGAGTCTGAGTGAACTCCGGAAGTTGGTGATGGACAGAGAGGCCTGGCGTGCTGCGATTCATGGGGTCGCAAAGAGTTGGACACGACTACACGACTGAACTGAACTGAACTGAAGCCACTCAGCACACAGCACATAACCGTGAGCAGCACATAATTGGGTCATGCGTACTGTGGATTCCCTGGAATCTTTTACCCACCACCATCATATCACTTGCTAGAGTGTTATAGTTAGATTGCCACATCTGCCCTGCCCAAATATAGATACATACACACACAGCTTGTGAGTTCCTTGAAAGTATGGACTGAGTCTTAATTAAGTTCTCTATTTGCAGCCTCTAGCCCCTGCCTGGTTTAGAGAAGGGACTCGGTAAATATTTGTGGACTGAATGAGCAGAAGTTATTTATGTTGAATACCTCTTGCTGTGCAGGCATTTGCATTTTTACAAAGGACAAAACTGCAAGCCAAAGAAATGACGCTCCAGTGATGGAATTTCAGGCGCTAGTGAGCTGGGCCTGGAAGCTTCTTCTATTGTTCAGTGCCTGAGGGAGGGAGAGGTTGTCACAGCAGGTGAAATCTTCCATTCGTTGCTTTCCAGAGCAAAATTACGAAAACAATCACATTGTCTCTTGAAAAGTGTGAATGTGTCATGGAAACAAATGTGTCTCCCTTAGGCTTTCTGGAAGAGCAAACTTCTCTAGTTCTGTCAGGTTTCTCTGCAGTGGTTGCACTCAGTACAACACTGCTTCCTGACATTCCCGAGGCCTATGAGGGGGGATATTCAGCTGATTGTCAGAGAAGGCAGTGGTACCCCACTCCAGTAGTCTTGCTTAGAAAAATCCCATGGATGGAGGAGCCTGGTAGGCTGCAGTCCATGGGGTCGCTAAGAGTTAGACATGACTGGGCGACTTCGCTTTCCCTTTTCACTTGATGCATTGGAGAAGGAAATGGCAACCCACTCCAGAATTCTTGCATGGAGAATCCCAGGGATGGGGGAGCCTGGTGGGCTGCCGTCTATAGGGTCGCACAGGGTCTCACGACCGAAGCAACTTAGCAGCAGTAGCAGCAGCATTCAGCTGCAGCATTCAGCTGACTGTAGGGTTATCTTGGCTCTCTGACCTCACAGTCACTGTCATCCCAGCTCTGGCCACGTGGGAGGATCTGATGTTATGCAGGAATTGAAGGAGCTGAGTTCTACAGCTCAGACATTCCACGTGAAGCCCACTGGCCTGGCTGCTTCTCCTGAGCTGACCTGGGCCTCATCCTCACCCCTGGGCTCTTCCCTGGTCCTCTGGCTGACCACCACCCGCTCATGCCTCAGCTCCGTGCACTGACAGTCTCTCTGCCCTCAAGCACCTCCTCTCCAGCCTGCCCTCCACTCTGCCCTGGAGTGATCCTCCACAGATAAAACTGACCAGGTCCCTCCTGCTGGAAATCCTTCCCAGGCTCCGTGCTGTTCCTGGATCATGATCCAAACCCCTTGGCCCTTCACCAGCCATGCAGAGTAATGGACATTAGCCAAGAACACGCCATGCAAGAAAAAGCCCCCTCCCCATTTTTGCAGTGCCTTGCCTGCCTGTCAGCCTCTTACTCACTCCTCAAGACCCAGCCCTCAAAACACCCTTCTGTGTGAAAGTGATCCTTCATAACCTTATGTCTCTCCCAACAAGCCCCTCTCTGTCTCCACACATGGCCCCTTATTCCCTACCCCCTCAGTCTTCCCTCTACTTTACTGTAGCCCTTTCTAGGCCTGACTGTGTTCTCAGTATCTGAAAGCAGATGTGTCAGCATGGGTTTATGGACATGGACCATGGACCAATGAATGAATAGACACTATCACTGCATGCAGACCCCTTCCTTGCTACTGTTATAACAACAGCAGTAGCAGTAACTCATCTCTGGAGTGTATCCTACGTGCCAGGCCCCATAGTTGGCCCCTTGTTGCGTCCACTCTGGTAACTTCACAACCCCCATGTGAGCTGGCATGATTATTAGGTTGCTTTTACACATGGGGCACAGTGAGCTTACAGAGGACAAGGATCCAGTCACACCGCAAGAGAATGAAGAGGCCAGGATTTGAACTTGGGGATGTCTGGCTCCAACTTCTTCATTTACTGAAGAAGTTACTTGCTTTCTACATGCCAGGTGCTGTCCTGTCTGAGGACACAGCAGGGAAAAGAACAGTCTGCGTCCCTCCCCTCGTGGAGCTCCTGTTGTAAGGTGGGGAGGGGACAAATGGTAAACAAATACATTTCTAAATAATGTCAGGCCTGACAAGTGCTCTGCAGAAAAATAAAACAGGGTGGGGCAGAGAGTGATAGGCTGGGGTGGGTGACATTTTAGGGGACATCTGAGCAGAGACCTGAATGAAGTGAAGGGACAAGCCCTGGTTACAGCAGAGGGAAGCATGCTCCTGGCAGTGCATGCAGGTTCTGTCGCTTCTGTCATCCAGGCAAGAACACTGGAGTGGGTTGCCATGCCCTCCTCCAGGGGATCTTCCCGACCCAGGGATTGAACCAGCGTTTCCTGCATCTCCTCTGCACTGCAGGTGGATTCTTTATCCACTGAGCCACTCGGGAAGCCCTCTTCCGGGCGGACGGGACAGCCAAGGGCAAAGGCCCTGAAGCCAGCATGGACTTAGCTTGTATGAGCAACAGCAGGAGCTCAGTGTGTCAGGAGCTTGGTGAGCGAGGGAGGAAGCAGGGGGACAAGGTCACAGGGTGGTCCAGGGCGGTAGTTGGGCACATGATGAGTAACACGTGGACTGTGCCTGGAGCTCCAGCTTTTCCTCTGAGTGTAAAGGGGGGCCCTGGAGGGCTGAGAGCTGAGGGAGTTTAAAGGTCACCTCTAGCCTCTGGGAGTACCATTGTCAAAGTGGACAAGGCCAAGGGGAAGCTGGAAACTGGTTGGGAAGTCCTAGAAACCCGATTCTAAGACTGTTCGCCTGCCAGCCCCACCAGCTTTCTCCCTGGTCCTGCTGCCTCACCTCCCAGCATGCCCCACATCCTTGAGCTGATCCTGCAGGCAAACTCTGTGTCCACCCTTTCCCTGAGTTGCTCAACCCCCCGAGCCTCCAAGCCGCCCCTGCCTTCTCACTACCCAGTCTGTTTTCTTTAAGTGGAGGATAATTACTTTACAATATTGTGATGGTTTTTGCCATACATCAGCATGTGTCGCCTCCCTCCTTATCCCCCTCCCGCATCCCTCTCCACTCCATCGCTCTAGGTTGTCACAGAGCACCAGCTTTGGGTTCCCTGCATCATACATCAAACTCCCACTGTCACTGACCAATCTCGGCTGAACCCTCTGGCCACAAGTCACAGGGGCCTAAGGTTGCCCTGCCCCCTCTTCCTGGGTATCCTTCTCTGGCTGTTGGCCTAAGAGCACTCTGTGGTTGGCTACTGGATGAACCCCTCCATCAGCTCAGCCTTCCTCCAGCAGGTGGGAATGAACTAACCCCCAAAGCAGCCTATGAGGGGTAAAAAAAAGATCAGAAGGACCTGCGCTTGAATCCTGTCTTTGCCACAAACTTGCAGTGTGATATTAAGCAAGTGTCTAAACCTCTCTGGGCAGCAGTTTCCTTGACTATAACAAGGCAATAACAAGCTCCAGGGGAATATCCTGAGGATGCAAGACCACATGTTAGGACACCAGCAGCTCCTGGCCACAGAAAGCCTCAATCAGTTCTGTTTCCATTTTCCCCACTTCCTTCCTTGACCACCCCTAAGGTCATCTGGGCTTCCCTGGTGGCTTGGACAGTAAAGAAGATGCCTGCAAGGCTGGAGATCCTGGGTTTGATCCTTGGGTCAGGAAGATCCCCAGAGAAGGGAGTGGCAACCCACTCCAGTATTCTTGACTAAAGAATTCCATGGACAGAGGAGCCTGGTGGGTTACAGTCCATGGGGTCGCGAAGAGTCGGACACGACTGAGTCACTAACATAAGGCCATCCAAGAAGTCCAGGGTCCAGATCTGCCACTATCTCCCAGGACAGTGCTCTGGCCACAGCATACCTCCCTGTGCCTCAGTTTCCATCTCAGGAAATGGGGACAGTGTCCATCTCAGGTTGCTGGTGTGGGGGCTGACTGACTGGATCTGCATGGACCGCTTAGGATGATGCCTCTCTCCCCGTGACCATCTGTGAGCTGTGGTTCACCTATGACCCCATTCTGCTCGTCCTCCCCTCCCCATCTTTCCTCAGTCCCTGAACATTCCAGCAAGGTTAAAGGCTCAAAGTGACTAACACTTTCCATCCCTCTAAGCATCAGGTTCAATGCTCACATTTTGCCAGTGGGGAAGCTGAGGCCCAGGACAGGGAAGACCACGCCAAGGGCACAAAGAGGAACAGGAGGCATTGCTTGCAGATTCCTCCTTTGGGATGCCCCCATCTTGGCAGAGGGCCAGAGGCCCCACAGGTAGTTGGTGCTGATTTAGAGTTATCAGAAAGAATGAAGGGATGGAGCCAAAGTAAAAACAACACCCAACTGTGGATGTGACTGGTGATGGAAGCAATGTCCAATGCTGTAAATAGCAATACTGCATAAGAACCTGGAATGTTAGGTCCATAAATCAAGCCAAATTGGAAGTGGTCAAACAGGAGACGCGAGTGAACATCAACATTTTAGGAATCAGTGAACTAAAACGGACAGGAATGGGTGAATTTAACTCAGGGGGCCATTATATCTATTACTGTGCACAGGACTCCTTTAGAAGAAATGGGTTAGCCATCATAGTCAACAAAAGAGTCCAAAATGCAGTACTTGGATGCAATCTCAAAAATGACAGAATGATCTCTGTTCATTTCCAAGGCAAACCATTCAATATCACAGTCCAAGTCTATGCCCCAACCATAACACTGAAGAAGCTGAACCTGAATGGTTCTATGAAGACCTACAAGACCTTTTAGAACTAACACCCCAAAAAGATGTCCTTTTCATTATAGGGGACTGGAATGCAAAAGTAGGAAGTCAAGAAACACCTGGAGTAACAGGCAAATTTGGCCTTGGAATATGGAATGAAGCAGGGCAAAGGCTAATAGAGTTTTGCCAACAGAATGCACTGGTCATAGCAAACACCCTCTTCCAACAACACAAGAGAAGACTCTACACATGGACATCACCAGATGGCCAACACCAAAATCAGACTGATTATATTCTTTGCAGCTAAATATGGCAGAAAGTGAAGAAGAGCTAAAAAGCCTCTTGATGAAAGTGAAGGAAGAGAGTGAAAAAGTTGGCTTAAAGCTCAACATTCAGAAAATGAAGATCACGGCATCCAGTCTGATCACTTCATGGGAGATAGATGGGGAAACAGTGGAAACAGTGTCAGACTATTTTTTTGGGCTCCAAAATCACTGCAGATGGTGACTGCAGCCATGAAATTAGAAGACGCTTACTCCTTGGAAGAAAAGTTATGACCAACCTAGGTAGCATATTCAAAAGCAGAGGCATTACTTTGCCGACTAAGGTCCGTCTAGTCAAGGCTATGGCTTTTCCCGTGGTCATGTATGGATGTGAAAGTTGGACTGTGAAGAAAGCTGAAAACTGAAGAATTGATGCTTTTGAACTGTGGTGTTTGAGAAGACTCGAGAGTCCCTTGGACTGCAAGGAGATCCAACCAGTCCATTCTGAAGGAGATCCACCCTTTGGTTTCTTTGGAAGGAATGATGCTAAAGCTGAAACTCCAGTACTTTGGCCACCTCATGTGAAGAGTTGACTCATTGGAAAAGACTCTGATGCTGGGAGGGATTGGAGGCAGGAGGAGAAGGGGATGATCGAGGATGAGATGGCTGGATGGCATCACGGACTCAATGGACATGAGTCTGAGTGAACTCCTCCGGGAGATGATGATGAACAGGGAGGCCTGGCGTACTGCGATTCATGGGGTTGCAAGGAGTCGGAGACGAGTGAACGACTGAACTGAACTGATCTGAAAGATGGAGAAGCTCTATGCAGTCAGCAAACACAAGACCGGGAGCTGACTGTGGCTCAGATCATGAACTCCTTATTGCCAAATTCAGACTTAAATTGAAGAAAGTGGGAAAAACCACTAGACCATTCAGGTATGACCTAAATCAAATCCCTTATGATTATACAGTGAAAGTTACAAATAGATTTAAGGGATTAGATCTGATAGACAGAGTGCCTGATGAACTATGGACAGAGGTTTCTGACATTGTACAGGAGACAGGGCTCAAGATCATCCCCAAGAAAAAGAAATGCAAAAAAGCAGAATGGTTGTCTGAGGAGGTCTTACAAATAGCTGTGAAAAGAAGAGATGTAAAAGGCAAAAGAGAAGAGGAAAGCTATACTCATTTGAATACAGAGTTCCAAAGAAGAGCAAGGAGAGATAAGAAAGACTTCCTCAGTGATCAGTGCAAAGAAATAGAGGAAAACAATAGAATAGGAAAGACTAGAGATCTTTTCAAGAAAAATAGAGATACCAAGGGAATATTTCATACAAAGATAGGCTCAATAAAGGACAGAAATGGCATGGACCTAACAGAAGCAGAAGATATTAAGAACAGGTGGTAAGAATGCACAGAAGAACTGTACAAAAAAGATCATCATGACCCAGATAATCACAATAGTGTGATAACTCACCTAGAGCCAGACATTCTGGAGTGCAAAGTCAAATGGGTCTTAGGAAGAATCATTATGACCAAAGCTAGTGGAGGTGATGGAATTCCAGTTGGGCTATTTCAAATCCTAAAAGATGATGCTGTGAAAGTGCTGCACTCAACATGCCAGCAAATTTGGAAAACTCAGCAGTGGCCACAGGACTGGAAAAGATCAGTTTTCATTTCAATCCCAAAGAAAGGCAATGCCAAAGAATGCTCAAACTACTGCACAATTGCACACATCTCACATGCTAGTAAAGTAATGCTCAAAATTCTCCAAGCCAGGCTTCAGCAATACGTCAACCGTGAACTTCCTGTGGAACATTACTCAGCCATAAACAGGAGCAAGCAATCGACACACATGCACACCAACACAAACAAACTTCCAAATTATTATGCTGAGTGACTCTAGGACTCTATATATGATTCTAGAAAAGGCACGCTAGCCTGTCATGACAGAAAGCAGTTTGGTGGCTGCTGGAGGGTGGGATGGGGGGCTGACAAAGCCTGAAGAGGGATACATACATTGATTGTGGTGATGGTTTCTTGGGTATAGACATTGGCCCAAACTCTCCAGACTGTAAATTTTCAATATGTCCAGATTTGAGTACAGTAATTTTAGTGCAATAAAGCTGTTAAAAGACAGTTGAGTTCCCCTAGAGGCCCTGAAAGAGCCTGACAGTTCAGGACAGGCTCCTTTTTCCCAACCCATGTTTCACCCATTGATGACCCCGTGGAAAGGGTGGGGATGTCTCCTGAGTATGTCACTCAGGAATCTGACAAATATTTAACCCCACCTGATTCCACTCATCCCTTCTCTTTCTAATCATAACATTTTGACACCTCTGATGAGCTTGATGACTCAAGTATGTATCAAAGTGACACAGAGATGCCAGCAGGATCCCACCTGTGAGCCTTGAGCTGGGAGTACTATGGGAAGCCATTTTGTCCTGAGCATGTTGAAGAAGCTGTTCCCCGTGTAGAAAGGTGGGGAGATCCCTGGAGGTAATGGAGAACTTGGACCACCACTAATTCTGCCCACCCCAACTCTTAACAGGTGTACTTATTGCCTTTCAGTGTGTGACTGTCTGAACAAATTCATCTGATTGGTCCAGCTCAGTGGAGGCAGCTGCTGATTGGTTCCTCCTATGATTTACCTGCTGCAACTACAGACAGTTGCCTGATTGATTGACCTGATAAATGTCTTCATTTTCACATCTAGGTTATTCAACAGCATCCACCATCTTATAGTTTATTCATCGTGTCTGCAGCCCACGAGGCCGCCTAGTAGAGGCACAGAGACTTAGACAATGCCTGGGGTGTTTACCTCTTTCAGGAGGCCTGGCAACTCTGGTGGGTGATCGGACCCTGGGTGATCTGACCCAGTCTGGCCCTGGCCACTTGTCCCTCCTTCTCTTCCTACCACGACACAGAGAGCCCAAGAAGCTGATGAGGCAGATTCAGGCTTTCCTCAAAGGCCTGTCTTCCAACCCTTTAAGGGTTTCTTCATCTTTGCCAAAGGTGCTCGGACAGAGGAGAGCTGATCTACCAGCTCGGGGATCTCACTGTCACCCTCTGTGACTCGGAGGGACTGCAGTCACACCAGGGAGATCTTTGTTTCCTCCATATCATGTAGAGGACATCTGAGCATTTGACTTTCTTCTACCCCCATCAGCAGTCCTGGGGCAGAATCCTCTTTGTGAAGAGGAAGCAATTCTGCTGGTGGAGCTGGCCCTGCCCACATAAGGCACATGACCCAGTTTCAGCCAATCAGAGTGTTCCCTGAGGTTGGACATGTGGACACTTAAAGAGAGAGAGGGTTGTTCTTTCCCTAGGATCCTAAGCTGTAAGGACCATGGAATCTTGGGGTGACTGCATCTTCCTTGCAATGAGATGGAAGCCTGCCTGAGAAGGGGGTCAACACAGAAGGAGGCAGAGTGAAGAAAGGAGAAACGGACTTCCCTGGTGATCCAGTAGTTAGGAATCTGCCTGCCGGTGCAGGGCACATGGGTCCAATCCCTACTCCAGGGAGATGCCACATGCCACTGGGCAGCTAAGTCTGTGCACCGCAACTACTGAAGTCCACGTGCCCTAGAGCCCGTGCTGGGCAACAAGAGAAGCCACTGCAGTGAGAAGCCTTCCTTCCACAAGTAGAGAATGGCCCTCACCCACCACAACTAGAGAAAGCCTGTACACAGCAACGAAGACCTAGTGCAGCCAAAAAACTTAAAAAGTGAATAAACAAATAATTTAAAAAAAAATAGACTGGGAAGGAACATAGAGCCCTGAGTAGATGGTTTGAGTCCCTGTCTCCACCAGTCCCCGATGCCAGGTCCCCTCCCTATATTTTCCAGTTCTGTGGGTCAACAGATCACTACATCTTTTGCTCAGAGTCTTTTGTGCTCTGCTCCTTGCAAGAAAAGTTTCTGCTTAATACAAGCTGCAACAAAGGAGAAGAACCAACCTCCAGAAAGGAAGCGAGGACTGGGTTGGAGAAGCCTCAAAGCTGAAATGCCAGAACAGTGTCACCAGTGGGGGCTGCCGGCTCTCAGCGAGGCCAGATGCAAGACCCCGGCTGGGCCAGTCTATGAGGCCTGCATGAGCCCTGCCCCACTGGGCCTGAGGAATGGAACATTTGCACCTGCATCTGGCTAATCCAGCTATTTCTTTTATACAGGTTCCCTGACCAGCCCCTGTTGGCATTTGTTGTGGGAGATCTGTGGTAAAATGTAATAGCAATTCAGAATTCTAGAATCATAGAGACATTCAATCCTAGAATCATAGTCTTAGACACTTAGAATTATAGGATCTTAGAATTCATTACTTCATTCAATAAATATTTCCCTAATGTCCTCTTTGTGCTGGACACTGAGCTGGGTACTATAAATACAGGGCTGAACAAGGCATGTATGATTTGTACCTTCATGGATGGTCCATTCTGGAATTACAGAAACTCAGAGTTAAAGGGACTCACTGGAATTTCTTAGCTTCATCTTTTAACTTCTCAGAGGAAGAAAGAAAGTTCAGGGTTATGGAGGGACTGATCTAGGAGGAGAAGTTAGAAGGTAGGTGAACTTAGAAGATTGTTTTGATCTTGGGAAGAAATCGGGGCACAGGAGAGAGCATGGTCCATCCTCCACTGCGACTGTGGTCCCCATATCCTTCTCACTATCTGCCTTTGCCTCAAGCATCTGCCCCAGTATGAGTTGCTACCCAAAGGCCTCTTTGGAAGGAGGGAGGAAGGAATAGGATGAACCCTAACATTGATACTGGGAACAGACTTCCCCAGGCAGTGAGGGGTCTGGCCACTGTCCCACTCACCACTGCTGTCTCCTCCACCTCTGGGACACTCACCTGTGAGTTCAAGTCACCCAGGTTTGGGCACTAATGGGTCTCTATGTGAGTCATGGAAGGAGACTCCAGGCAGTGGATGTCTTGGATGATCCTCATGGGGGCCAAGCACAGCCCCTACTGCCTATCCTGTTTTCTCCAGGAAGATGACTGAGTCCACCCCTGTCCAAGCCATCTTTTCTTTAAACACTGCTGCTACTGCTTAGTCACTTCAGTCGTGTCCGACTCTGTGTGACCCCATAGACGGCAGCCCACCAGGCTCCCCCGTCCCTGGGATTCTCCAGGCAAGAATACTGGAGTGGGTTGTCATTTCCTTCTCCAATGCATGAAAGAGAAAAGTGAAAGTGAAGTCACTCAGTCTGTCCGACTGTTAGCGACCCCATGGACTGCAGCCCACCAGGCTCCTCCGTCCACTGGATTTTCCAGGCAAGAGTACTGGGGTGGGGTGCCATTGCTTTCCCCGGCTTTAAACACTAGAGAGAAAGTTATCCCAGGTTCTATTTTTAAAACTTAATTACACAATCCCTTCAGCAAAATAAACGATGCGGGTTTTAATATTTACTTTCTTAGCTATAAGTGTGAGAGTTTATTTTTATAAAACAAAAAAGTGAATGGGCTCTTTGAGCCGAATCAGCTTAAGGAACTGCAATTATGTAATGTGCCAAACTTATTTTTGTATATTTCATTTTGCAGAATTTTTCATGCATATGGTTGAAAAAAATAGTATAGAGAGGTTGATAATGAAAAGTAGTGGCCTCTTGAACTTCTCACCCTGAGTTCTGCTTGTCAGAGGTAAACCAATTTTAACTTGTTTAGCTGTTTCTCTTACCAGTTTCCTCATAAAGCTAAATGATATGTTTGTACCACCATCTTCTGGCTTCCTGCTATGATGAGTGGGGCTTAAGCTCATTCTACCAGCCGGTCTCCCCTTCTGCCAACATTACTATATTTTTAGTTCTTCTTTTGGTTACCTTGGAAACTTTAAGTAATGATCTCATACATTTCTTTCTGTAAAAATAATGCTATAAGTTTTAAGGTAAAGTCATTAATATTTATTGGCCTGCAGAACCAGAAAATATAGAGGAAGAGCTCATTTCATTGGTGACCGGATCTGGGGCTCTATCTCGTGCCTTCAGTCTCCTATCTCTATGTCCTTTGTGCTGACCTCATTCTCAAGCAGGCTTTCTGCAACCTGTGGGGAAAATGGCTTAAGCCATTTGGCCTTTGCAATGAAATGTTCTGCCTAAACACAACATTGTACATCAATTGTTACTGTTGTTCAGTCACTAGGTTATGTCAAATTCTTTGTGACCCCCATGGACGATAGCATGCCAGGCCCCCCTGTCCTCCACTATCTCCCAAAGTTTGTTCAACTTCATGTCCATTGAGTCCATGATGCTATCTAACCATCTCACCCTCTGCTGCCCTCTTCTCCTTTTGCCTTCGGTCTTTTCCAACATCAGAGTCTTTTCCAATGATTTGCTCTTCACATCAAGTGGCCAAAGTATTGGAGCTTCAGTATCAGTCCTTCCAAAGAATATTCAAGGTTGATTTCCTTTAGGTTTGACTGGTTTGATCTCTTTGCAGTCCAAGGAACTCTCAAGAGTCTTTTCTAGCACCACAATTTGAAAGCATCAATTCTTTGGCACATCTGATCATGACCACTGGAAAAACCATAGCTTTGACTACAGGGGCCTTTGTCAGAAAACTGAGGTCTCTGCTTTTTAACATGCTGTCTAGGTTTGTCATAGCTTTCCTTGCAAACAGCAAGCGTCTTTTAATTTCACGACTGCAGTCGCCATCTGCAGTGATTTTGGAGCCCAAGAAAAGAAAATCTGTCACTGCTTCCACTTTTTCCTCTTCTATTTGCCATGAAGTGATGGGACCAGATGCCATAAACCAATTATGTGTTCAGTCACTTCAGACATGTCTGACCCTTGTTGACTCCATGGACCATAGCCCACTGGACTGCTCTGTCCATGTAATTTTCCTGGCAAGAATACTGGAGGGTGTTGCCATGCTCTGCTCCAGGGGATCATCCTGATCCAGGGATCAAACCTGCATCTCCTGCATTGTAGGTGAATTTTTTTTTTTTTTAAACCACTGAGCCACTGGGAAAACATAAATCAACTATACTCCGATTTTTTTTTTTTTTTTAAGAAAACTTCTCCCTGAAATAAGTCACACTTAGGAGTCAAAACCATATTCCTAATGGGAAGTGAGCCCTAGAACTGAGATATGCAGTGTGATTGTCAAGGCCAACCTCCTAAGCACACAACTTTGTGACCCTTTTCTATTAAGCTCTTACTTTGTCCCAGGACCCAGGGACTATAATGTAACCCAAGGTTATCACAGTCTCTGACTTTATGGAGCTCATAGTCTAGTTTGGCAAACAGATACTAATTATGTCATAATTAATGTATATTCACAACTATAATAGATACTATAAGAGTGATGGGTGGAGAGATGGAGTGCTATGAAGACATATAGATAGGGTGTTTGACCTTGTCACAGAAAGTCAGAGAGGGCATCCCTGAGGGGCTGATGGGTGAGCTGGGGTTAAAGGATGAAGGGTATGTTGTGGAAAGTGGGGATCAAGAGAGCACTCCAAGCACAAGGATCAGCCTGTGAAAAGGTCTGTGGCAGGAGGAAGAGTGTCACTCACAGGGGATGAAGATGCCCCAAGACATGGGGGGAGAAAAGCTGTTAGGCACCATCCCAGGAAGGGAGGGGTCTGGCTGATCAGTGTCTCTCAGGCCAACAGACTGGGTCTGTTCCTTTTCCTAAAAGAAGGGGAGCCATGGAGCAGTGCAGGGAGGGCCAGAGGAAGGAAAGAAAGTGACCAGTCGTGTATTCTGAGAACACTCTTCTTCTACCATGTTGGGAAAACATTGCAGTAGGGAAGTAATGGAACCTGGGAGCTCTTGCTAGAAACAGTTGCTACTGGACAAAAACCCAAGGTAAATAAGAAGCTCCTGTCTGCACTGGCTGCATTTGCCCCCAGAGCCAGCAGACACAAATCACTATTGTTTGGAAGAATTCAAAATATCTATAAAAGAGCTTTTAATAATGTCCAAGATATAGGAAATTTCCTGGCGATCCAAAGGTTAGGACTCCACACTTTCACTGTTGAGGGCCCAGGTTCAGTTCCTGGTTAGAGAATTAAGAACCCACAAGTCACACGCATGGTACAGCCCAAAATAAAAAATAAAGTATTTTCCAAGATAAAATCCACAATTACTAGAAATATAGCAATGCAAACTAAAATCAGGGAAAGGGCAGGTAGTGGAGAATAATCTCAGGATGATCCAGATGTTAGAACTATAAACAAGTACTATAATTAAACTCATGATGGTAAAAAAAAAAAAAATGTTCAGAATAATGAATAAAAATATTTTTTTAACTCCAGCAGGGAACTAAAACTATAGTGGAAATTACAGAACTAAAATATGCAATATTTAAAAAATCAGTAGATCGATTAATGGAAAAGTGAAGACAGAAGAAAGAACCAAGAAATTGAAAATGCATCAATAGAAATTTCTAATATCAAGGATACTGAAATAGGATTTTTTTTAAGACTCAGAAATCTATAAAATAATATTGAAAGAAAAACATAATGTACATGAACTTCAGCCCTAGCAGGATGTGTGTGTATGCACACATATGCATGTGTTTGAGAGGTAGGAGAAACTATTTGAATAAATGTTGGCTGGAATTTCCTCACATTTGGTGAAAGACAAATATTTACAGATTTATAAAGCTTAACAAACCCCAAGCAGAATGAACATCTAAGTGTATCATAGTCAAACTTCTGAAAGTCAAAGTTGAGAAAATCTTGAAGGCAGTTAGAGAAAAAGGACACATTACATAGAGAAAAACAATTTTACGGCTGCTGCTTTCTAGTGAGAAGCAATGGAGATCATATGACAATCCAATCAGGTCTTTAAAGCATGGTCAATCCAGGATTGTATATCCAGCACAAATATCATTCATGAGCAAACGTGAAATAAGGACAGTTTCAGATAAAAGAAAACTAAGGGGATTTGTTACCAGCATAACTGAACTATGAGAAATACTAAATAAAGTTATTTAAGTTGAAGGAAAGTGGTGCCAGATGGAAATTTAAATATTCAAGAAAATATTGAAGAACAGCAGAAATGCAAAATGTGTGAGTATAAAAGACTATTTTTTTTTCATTTTATTTTCTTAAAATACATTAGATTATTTAAAGCAAAAATGCATCATACTGCATCGTGGAATATATAATATATGTAGATGTAATACATAAGGCAAGTATTTCACAAAAGGTGAGGAAAGACAGAAAATGGACTTACAGAGATGCAAGGCCAGAAGATACCGATGTGTTTTGTAATCTTTAGACCAATCACTTAAAAAAGTACAAATAGGTATAGCTAACATGTCACTATGTGTGCATGTAAACAATGTCAATGTGTGTGCATGTCAAATCATGGCAGTCGTGTCTGACTCTTTGCGACCCCATGAACTGTAGCCTGTCAGGCTCCTCTGTCTATGGGATCCTCCAGGCAAGAGTACTGGAGGGGGTTTCCATGCCCTCCTCCAGGGGATCTTCCAGACCCAGGGATTGAACTCAGGTTTCCTGCATTGTAGTGCTGCCTGGAAAGCCCAAAAACATCAATAGATAAACAAGAATGAAATTCTTAAAGACAGATTTAACTGATTCAGAAGACAGGAAAGGAGAAGCAGAGGGACAAACAGCAGTAGTCCTAGAAGAGATGCACATACAGCCAGGGGTGAAACGCTAACCCTTGGCCCAACCTCATCGCAGTTATGGCCAGTGTTAATATGCCAGTCACACTAAGCAGCAGGGCCCGCCTGTCCTCTTTCCTTCCATCTGTTTCTTACAACCCTCCCTAGGAGGCAACCAAAGATACAGTTCTGTCCCTCTTCACTGATAAGGAAAATCCATGGCTCAGAGGCAGTGACCTGCCTGAGGCCGCACAGGAGGTCATAGGCAGAGTCCAGGTGGGAATCTCAGGCTCACACTGACTTCCACTGTGCTTTGCTGCACCCCTACCCCCAGCTCTGATATGAGGGAGACTTGGAGGGCGGTCAGAGGCTTCATGCTTCTACCCTGAGTCTCCCCCTTGATGGGACACAACACTGAGCTGCCCGTGTTCCAACTCTTAACAAATAGAAAAGAATGAACCTCAATCAGAGAAGGACAAAACTTTGTTGAGCGGAACTCAAGAGTCCAGACAGGGGATCATCATGAGAACAGGGACCTACTTCCAGAGGATGAACTCCCGGCTCCCAGAGAACCTACAGCAGAGACGGTGGGGTAGAAACTGACAAGGCTGCCAGCAATCACAGAACACGGCAGGGGGCACAGTGCAGGGGGTTGCAGGCATCTTTTATGTGTATGTGTCCCGCAACAAGCCCAAGACATAGGAGCAATCCCATTGTACAATGCGAAGAGTGAGGCCAGAGGGGGAAGCAGCTCCAGGGTAGTGACAGGATGATGGGGTGGGGGGTGGGAGAGTGGCGGGTAGGGTAGGGATGCAGGACCAGGTCTCTGCCCAGTGCCCCATCCTTCCCACCTTCAGGCAGTGGCTCAGAGGATGGGCAGGGCCTGTCCTGGGGCCTGGAGAACTTGGTGTGTAGGTCTATTTCTTTCAACACAGAACCACCCTGAGATGTGCTGGTTGATGCAGGAGGTAGTGAGCACAGTGCTGTGAAGGGGTGGAGCAGAGCCTGGGAAACCAGCCCCTAGGGCTGCTGGGATTGACAGTGCATCCAGGGAAGGGATCAGGAGGTCCTGGGTTCTGTCTTGGTCTGACTTCCTCCTAGGTGATTTGGGGCAGGTTGTTTGGGGATGGCTCAGATGGAGGCACCCTGAGCAGGTGCTTTACCCACATGAACTCACTAAATCTTCAAAACAATCCTGCGAGGAAGGCACAACCATCCTCCCCATATTACAGATGCAGAAACTGAGGTCCAGCATGGTTAAGAAGCTTGCCTGGTCATATATAGGGGAGGGATGGACTCCAAATTCATGCCCAGCCAAGCTAACTCCAGGCTCCAAACCTGTCACTGCCCCCATCCTGCTGCTCCTGTGATAGTGACAACAGCTAACACATGCTGAGCTCCTCCTACACGGAGGGGTGGGCGAGGCCAAGTGCTTACAGGTCTGATCTCATCAAATCTCCTCCACACTCCTAGCTGACTACTCTTTCCAAAAAAGTTTTTTCACGCGCACAAACTGCTATAGTTGTTTTTATTTATTTATTTTTGGGTGTTCTGGGTCTTCACTGCTGCGTGCACGCTTCTCTTGTGGAGCACAGGATCTAGGCATGCGTGCTTCAGTGTTGTTAGCAAGTGGGCTCAGTAGTTGCGACTTACTGGCTCTAAGGTGTGAAGACTTCAGTAGTTGCTGCACAGGGCTCATCCGTTATGACTCGAAGGCCCAAGAGCATGCAGGCTTCAGCAGTTTTGGCTCCCGGGGTCTAGAGCGCAGGCTCAATAGTTGTGGCACGCAGGTTTAGCTACTCCACAGCATGTGGAAGCTTCCCAGACCAGGGATCGAACCTGTGTCCCCTGCACTGGTAGGCAGACGCACCCACTGTGCCAGCAGGGAAGTCTCCTAGGGGGCTACTTTTTGCTGCATCTTTTTGCTTACATCTTTTGCCCTAAGAATAGCCAGGAGGCTGAGGGGCAGAGTGACCAAGAGACGCTCAGGGTGAGAGAGGCAGAGACAGGACTGGAACTCAGGCCTGCAGAATCCAGAGTCTGTTCTGTCAGTGACATCAAGTCCGGATCCGCGGGACTCCAGGGCTCAGCGCCCAGGCTGTTGGGAGGGGAACTGGAGAACACCGAGCGTGTGATGTGCTTCCTTTCATGGGGAATATGCATTTCAGAAGAGTTCTCTGTCAAGAGTGATGCTTCCTTCATGACTCCCCCGTGCTCATGGTGGAGACCCAGGGTCTGGCAGGTGGTGGCTGCCAAAACACTCCCCCTTCCCAGAGATGCTGAGTGTGACTTGAGTCCTGTGGAGCTCTCTCACACTGACACAAGTGTGAACAGTATGCTCAGAGCCAGGTCCTCAGAACTGGGTCCACCTGCCCCAAGGGAGGCCCTGAAGGTTGGCTCCAGGCTGACCCCTCAGGGGGAAACTGGGTTCAGTAGATTTGGTGCTATGCTGGCTGATCCTAATACAGAGCCCACACTTGGAGAAGCTCTGGAATTTTCTTGGCACCTCCATAAACTCCAGGAGTTTGGCCAGCCTTGGGAAGGCCTTTCTGCTCTCCCTGACTGGGATTGGCCAGGCCTGAACATTTCTAAAGGAATGGTAGCCAAGATCATTCTGTGTGGAGAACACAGAGGCCCTAGGATCCAGGATAAGCAAACTGTCCTTAAACATAGCTTCTGTGGGCCAAGGTCCCAGATTCCTGCTGAGTGGGCAGAGACTACTCTTGGAAGCAGAGTGGAGGGGGCGGTTGAGAACACAAGCATGATGATAAACCTCATTCTTATCACAGCAGATTCTCAATCAATGTCTAGACCAAGGCCTCTGCAGCTCTGAGATACTGTGAGTCAATGAACTCTGAAATTTAGAACTTGAAACTGGTCAGACTTCAAGGGATCAGGGACAGTATCCTCCTGGTGACCCTCAGTTCCGAAATGGTTCCAGCGGCCTCCGGACACTTTCACCCCTGGCGTGGCAGAAACCCAGCTGCAACAGAGGGGCCTCAGCCAATGAGCCCTCTTATGAGGGATGTGGATCCTGCTTCCTCTTCACTGTGACTCTCTCTCTGATGGTTGATCTGGGTCAGGGAATGGGCGTCAGGCCACCTAGGCAGGGGATTCTGGGGTCTCAGATACCAAAAAGTGGTCTAGACTGGTGACGTGTCAGGCAACGACCAGATGGTCCCATCACCCTTTTGGTTCCAGTGATTCCTGATGCCACAGGGAGCAGGGTCCTCTACAGTGTGGGACCCATGGCACAAACTCTTGCCCAGGCCTGAGGATGGTATAAAGCACAACTCTGTTTCATCTGCCAGGTCATCTGTTTAGTTCTGCAGTGGGAAGGACCCAAGAGGCTGGAGCCAGACATTAGGGAGAGCGACACACACACAGACCTCATGCCAAGATCACAGACAAAGGTTCAGAGTTAGGGTCTGGAACCCCAAAGTGGAGCTGGCTGGAGAAGGGGTCTGGGCTCAAGGGGGCTGTACAGGTGACAGGTGCAGGTGGGGCCCTACCTGGCTGCATCATGGCGCTGTGGCAGAGTGGAAAGATCACATCTGCTGCTTCACTTTCTCTCATTTCTCAGTTTGAAACTGAGGCCATGGGCAATGGCAGGTAAGAGGCAGGCAATTATGGACAGTTCTACAGCAAAGCGAATCAAGCCCCCACCTTCCTGGCCTCATGCAATTGCCTGGGTTTACACACATGCAGAGCCATAAATTTCACGCTTTAAATGAGTATGTTTTTAGGAGCCTCAACTTCCCAGGAGTTCATGAATTTCCTAGAATCACCACTCTTTTGAGATCTTCCATAAGACAGAATAATGAGCAAGAGAGACTCATTTAACGGGAAACAAAAGGAAGGAAAAAAAGAAATAGTTCATACGGTGTAAATTCTGCTTTTTACATGAAGCATCTTAAAGGATTGGCTGCATTTCCCCAAATTGCTGATAAGGAGGGAGTGGCAGAGAGTGTGTACAGTCTGAATGGTTCATAGTTGCCCCCAGCAACACTGTGCTCTGGCCATTAAGCAGGTGGAAAAGACTTGCAATCTCAGCTGGATACTTAGGGAAAATGGATGGTTTTGTGAACACCCATCACCAGACATGAAGTTCAGGCTAGACTGGCCCTGCCACCCCTGGACAGAGAGACAGTACATGACCAAGGGACAGAAGAAGGACATCCATGGGTCCCAAGAGGATTCTAGAAAGAACACCTGGAGCAAATGATCATTGTAGGAGCAACAACTCTCCTGAGGGTTCAGGGTTTCACTAAGAGGCCCCTGCAGAGCCCCCCAGGGAAGGCAATGGCACCCCACCCCAGTACTCTTGCCTGGAAAATCCAATGGACGGAGGCGCCTGGTGGGCTGCAGTCCATGGGGTCGCTAACAGTCGGACAGACTGAGCAACTTCACTTTCACTTTTCTCTTTCATGCATTGGAGAAGGATATGGCAACCCACTCCAGTATTCTTGCCTGGAGAATCCCAGGGATGGGGGAGCCTGGTGGGCTGCCGTCTATGGGGTCACACAGAGTCAGACACGACTGAAGCGACTTAGCAGCAGCAGCAGCAGCAGAGCCCCCACTCAGGGTGACACCAACTGCCTTTAATCAAGGATATCTTCTGTGCAGGCCCTGAGCCAGGCACATTAGAAGGACTATCTCACTGAGTCCTCATCTCAACTTGAAGGGAGGGGCTATTATTATCCATATTTTGCAGCTAAAGAAGCTGAGGCTCAGGAGGGCTTGCCCAAGGTCAGAGCTGGGAGCCAGTGAAGCAGGACACATGGTGGTGTCCCAGTCCAGAGTGAGTGGACAAGGAGCTCTGTCAGGGATCTTCCACCTGCCAGACTCTGGGCTTGATCTGTTGCCTATCTCAGATTATATTACTCCCCATTGCAATTTTAGGTGGATGCTATTACCCCTGCTAGAGACTAAATGTTCCCCCCAAATTCATATGCTGAAACCTAGCATCCCTTGTGATGCTATTAGGAGGTGGGGCCTTTGGGGGGTGCTTAAGTCATGAGGGTGGGGCCCTATTCATGGGGTTAGTGTCCTTATAGAAGAGAACCAAGACCTCCCTCACTCCTTCCATCATATGAGGTTATAGCAAGAAGGAAACTCTATAAACCAGACACTGGGTCCTCTGGTGTCTTGACCTTGAACTTCCCAATCTCCACAACTGTGAGAAATAAATGCTGTTTATAAGCCATCCAGTCTATGATAACTTGTTATAGCGGCAGAACTTGGAGGTCAGGGAACCAACCAATCCAGGCTCCTGTGCCTTTGAGGTGCCAGCACTCCCACCCCCTCATCCGCTTACACAGGGAGCATCTCATACTTGCCCCTCCCCACTTACAGTTTTATCCTCCAAAGCCCCCTGCCCTGATGGACACATCTGCCCTTCCCATTAGCTCTGACTCACCCACCCACTCACTGCTACCTTACCTGTTCAACTTTTTGCAGCTCTAGTCCTTCCTACCTTTGGTGCTGACTCAGCTCCACTTTCTCATTCATTCTAAGAAAACTACCTCTCTTTGTCCAACCTGAACCCCAGGACATGCCTCCATCCAACCCAAATTCAGCTCCAACACCAGGCCTCACATAAAGACCACATTATGTTCAATTTAGACTCAATAACAAAGGAAATTTAAAACCAGAACCCACACTGTAAGGTTCTGTTCTCAAGCAGTCAGCAACTGTGAGACATTACTTTTTTCTTTTCCCTGGGCCAGCAACACGTCTTGACCAGGGAGCACTCATTTCACATGAATAGAAACCCAGATGTGTTCCTGCCATGGTTACATCTCAATGGATCCTCCCCACACATTTTCATCTATCTCTTTTCCAGCTTCCAGCCTCCCACTACTCTGGCCTATGAGCTCTCTCTTTCTTTGCATCCCTTGTATTTCTGCACATTGCTTTCATTCCAGCAAAGTAGATTGTCGCAGAAAGCTTCGCAGAAAGTTCTTACTCTCCAGCCCTGAAGGAGGCCTTTATACCCTCCTTCAGCTTCTTCTAGACTGAGACTAATTCCCCATTTTTCTAAACTCTAAGAGAAGATGGCATAACACTTTTTTTGGCAGATAAATTTCTTCCCCTGTGATCATTGTTGAAAAAAAAAAAATTGCACAGTGTGAGAATTGCGAGTAAAGTTTTATGTGGGACAAAAGGACTGCAGCCCAGGAGACAGCATTTCAGGTAGCTCTGAGAAACTACTCTAAAGAGGCAATGAAAAGATCCAGGTTATATAGAAGTTTTGCAACAAAAGACAGGTAGTCTGAACATGAAAAGATTATTGTTAATTAAAGAAAACCAGATAGCCCAAATTAAACCATTTAGCTCTGTTCTATGCATTTTTTTTGTTCAGTCACTAAGTAATGTCTGACTCTTTGTGACACTATGAACTACAGCATGCCAAGCTTCCTTGTCTCTCACTGTCTCCAGGAGCTTGCCCAAACTCACGTCCATTGAGTCAGTGATGCCATCCAACCATCTCATCCTTTATTGCTCTTTTCTCCTCTGCCCAAATCTGTCAGTTTCCACTTTTCCCCATCTGTTTGCGACCGAGTGATGATACTGGATATCATAGTCTTTGATTTTTGCATGTTGAGTTTTAAGCCAGTTTTTTCACTCTCCTCTTTCACCTTCATCAAGAGGCTCTTTAGTTCCTCTTCATTTTCTTCCATTAGAGTGGCATCATCTGCATATCTGAGGTTGTTGATATTTCACTAGGCAATCTTGATTCCAGCTTGTGGTTCATCCNTTTTTGCATGTTGAGTTTTAAGCCAGTTTTTTCACTCTCCTCTTTCACCTTCATCAAGAGGCTCTTTAGTTCCTCTTCATTTTCTTCCATTAGAGTGGCATCATCTGCATATCTGAGGTTGTTGATATTTCACTAGGCAATCTTGATTCCAGCTTGTGGTTCATCCAGTCCAGGATTTCACATCATGCACCTTGCATATAAGTTAAATAAACAGGGTGACAGTGTACAGCCTTGATGTCCTCCTTTCCCAATATCGGACCTATCCATTGTTCCCTGTCTGGTTGTTTGACACTGTAGCCTGCCGGGCTCCTCTGTTCATGGGATTCTCCAAGCAAGAATGCTGGAATGGATTGCCATGTCTTCCTCCAGAGGATCTTCCTCACCCAGAAATCAAGCCTATATCTCCTGTGTCTCCTGCACTGCAGGTGGATTCTTTATCTGCTGAGCCATTGGGGAAACCCTGTTCTATGTAAGGGGAGATATAAGAGTGTGGGCTCACTGACATCACTCCTTTCATATGTGCCTCAGCTATCTGGGGCCTGAATCCTGTGTTTTCACATCCTGAGTTTCCTCTCTGTTCACAATCTCACCCTCTGTGATAGCTGCAATTACTGGTGACTGTCACATTCTTGTTTATTAATATGGCAAGAAACATTTCATTTTTCATCATCAGCATGGTTCTCCATGAAAGGGGGTGTAGCAACGAAAAAGAAAAAAGAGGAATGGGTTTTCCTTTTCTTTTCCTGAGAACAAAGAAGATAAAGAGAACAGTGAATAGCCTGAACATTCCTGGTTTTTACGGTAACTGTTCCTAATCTGTAATCTACAACTAAAAAATGCTTTTCTGTCCCCAAATTCTGCATGAGCTACATTTTGTACCCATTATCCTTTGACTCTGTGCTAATTACATCCTGTATCTGGTGCTTGCTTTACAGAACTCTCTCTGCAAATCATCTCTTGTAGCTTTTTTTTTTTTTTTTTCTTTTTACATATCAGAAAGAAGGGGCAGGGCCACCAGACTGCCAGACTCAATTACTGGGCTACTAACATCAGCCTATGACTGCTTTTGAAGCAATGCAAGAGGAAGAAGAATGCAAGATTCTTATACCATTGTTCCTCATCACAGACCCCTGACTGCAAGCCCTCATCTTATATATGCCCCTAGACCCTTCCTTGCCTGGAGAATCCCATGGACGGAGGAGCCTGTGGGCTACAGTCCATGGGGTCGCTAGGAGTCGGACATGACTGAGCGACTTCACTTTCACTTTTCACGTTCATGCATTGGAGAAGGAAATGGCAACCCACTCCAGTGTTCTTGCCTGGAGAATCCCAGGGACGGGGGAGCCTGGTGGGCTGCTGTCTATGGGGTCGTTAGGAGTCGGACACGACTGAAGCAACTTAGCAGCAGCAGTGGACCCCTCACTGAGGCTCGAGTGTGTGTGTGGGGTGGGGGTGGGGGTTCTTTCATCATTAGCCTACTGTGTTCCCCTCTCTGCTGGCTGAGAATTAAAGCCACCTTTCTATCTCCTTCAAACTCTGTTTCCATATTTTTTATTTGGCTTTTGTGGGCAGAGAAAGCCAAGATTTTGGTCAACAACAGAGACCCATTTGCCATAAACATACTCCTCATGTGGACTGGTGGGTGAGGTTGCATGTTAACCATTATAGTAACAGTGATGCATACTAACATCACTGGGTCTGGCCCCTGGGCTGACTTCTGTTCAAATACCGTCTGTTTCTTCCAACAGCTCTAGGAGGTGTGTGATGACTTTCTAGTGTGCCAACCTGGGCACAGCTTTGCTCCCAGAATTCCCTTCCACCGGCATTTCCTGTTAGGATGGGTACAAAGGAGGTTCCCTCATGAAAGCTGGCAGAGCAGGGACAGGAGCCACACTGTAGCACCACACACGTTGCTGCCAATTTGCTGGTTGCCAGCGGGAAGCAAGTTGAGCCTGCGATTTCTGTTCTCCTCAGATCTTCCTTCAGTTCTCTGACTCATGGGTCAGGTGTATGTGCGTGTTCAGCTCCATGACAAAAGGTCCCAGTTTCTGTAGATATGCTTGTCACCAAGATCAGAGTCAGCAAAAATAGACATGGTTTCAGCCCATCCTCACGGGCTTCCACCCTGCTTGTGATTTTCCCTTCCCAACTGCCTGCTTGTGGACCCGGGGCTCCAGAGTCAGGCGTGCAGATAGCCTTTCTTAGCCAGCTTCACTGTTACTGCAGAAGTCGCTTCCCTCTGATAAATTTCTTAGTACACACATGCATGTACACACACACACATAAACATACATGTGATTGGCTAGTGGTTCTGCTTCTCTGCCTGCAATACCTGCAACGCCTGCAATGCGAGAAACCTGGGTTCAATCACCAGGTTGGGAACATATCTTGGAGAAGGAAATGGCAATCCACTCCAGTATTCTTGCCTGGAGAATTCCATGGGCAGAGGAGCCTAGTGGGCTACAGTCATTGGGGCTGCAGAGTTGGACACCACTGGAGCGATACAAAGCGGTATTGTCTTAAAAAATGTTCGCAACCTAAAAGTTGAGAGTTATGTTTTATTAGGTGGGAATTTTTAGCACTTCAAGATGGCATCACAAATAACCCCCAGAGAACTGCTCTGAGGAGGCCAGGGAAGAGCCATGTTATATAGTAGTTTTGCAACCAAGAGCAGGTATATAGTGCTTGTCTATGTATGGGAAGGTGCAAGAGTCTGGGATTTCTGAAATCATTCCTTTGATAGGCACCTCAGCTATCTGGGGCCAATTTCCTGAGTTTCACAGGGCTCACCCTAGGGAGTGGCTATAGTCTGATGGCTGCTAGATAGCAAGTATTCTTCTCCTTCCCGAGTTCCCTTAGGGCTCACTGGCTCACACCAGAGGGGTACAATCACTGATGACTGTGACATCCTTGTTTATTGATATGGCAGGAAATATGTCCTTTTCTCAGTGGCAACTATTAATATCCCTGTTCTACAGATGGTGACACTGAGGCATTTAATTCTAGTTTCACAGGTCCATAAGTGGAGAAGAATTTTGTCCCAAACTGTATCATACTCAGAATCTCACCAGATATCTGATTTCAGTTATTTTCATCCTGATATTTGGGGCTTTTGCGTTGATGAGATTTAGATGAGATTTGTCACTCTTTGTTGATACTATAAATTGATTGAGACTTTTGGGGATGTTGGAATGGAGTGAATGGCTTTAGCATGTAGAGTAGACATGAATCTTTGTGGGGGCAGGGGACAGACTGCAGCAGGCAGAATAAGAGCTGGCCAAAGATATCCTCATTCAAATGCCCAGAACCCATAAATATGTTACCTTATGTGCCTAAAAGGACTTTGCAGATGTTATTAAACTAGGGATCTTGGGATGAGGAGACTGTCCAGGATTTTCAAGGTTGGCCCAAAGTAATCACAGGGTCTTTACAAGTGAGAGAAAGAGAGAGGCAAGTGAGTCAGAGGAGACGGGATAACAGAATTAGATTGAATGATGCAGGGCCATGAGTCAAGACATGTGAGAAGCCTGCAGAAGATGGAAAAGGCAAGGAAAGGTCGACTTAAAAATAGTCATAACCTAAAAGCTGAAAGTTACACTTTATTTGGCAGAAAATTTTAGGACTTAAGCTTGGGAGGCAGCATCTCAAGTATCCCTGAGAGAATTCCTCCAAGGAAGCCAGGGGAGGAGACAGGTTATATAGAAGTTTTATAACAAAGAGCAGGTAATCTGCTCATCAAAAGGTTATTGTTAATTAAAGAAAACAAGATATCTCATGTTAAGAAATTTAGTGCTTTTCTATGTATGGGAAGATGCAAAAGTCCAGGCTTAATGGAATCCTTAGTTTCATATGCATCTCAGCTATCTGGGGCCAGTATCCTGCGTTTTTTTCATCCTGAGTTCCTCAATGCCTACCATAGGGAGTGGCTGCAGCCTAATGGCTGCCAGATTGTGCAGGCACTTTTCTCCTTCTTGAGTGCCTTTAGGGCTCAGGAATTCACATTTGGAGGGCCAGAATCACTGAAGACTATAGCATCCTTGTTTACAGATATGGCAGGAAATATTCCAAGTTCTAGAGCGTCTAGGAACTCTATTCACCTATTTTGGGCTTCTGATCTCCAGAACAGATATTTGTTGGTTTTTTAAAAGACTTTATTTTTTAAGAGCAGCTTCAGGCATACAAAAAATTTGGAGGGATGAATAAAGATTTGTCCCCTACTCCTACACATTCCCCTACTCCACCATTATCAACATCATTTAGGAGAATGGTACATTTGTTACCAAGGTTGGACCTAAGCAGACGTGATAGTCACCCAAAGTCCATAGTTTACTTTAGGGTTCACCCTTGGTGTTGTACATTCTATGGATTTGGACAAATGTATAATGACATGCCCATCATTGTAATATCATACACAGTATTATTCATTGCCTTAAAAATCCTCTGTGCTCCTCCTTTTCATCTCTATCAGTTCTCCACCCAATCACTTTCAACTACTGATTATTTTCATTGTCTGTAGTATTGTCTTTTCTAGAATGTCATGTAGTTGAAAAAAATCAGTAAGGACTATTTCTGCTGTTTGTGCTTTTAACTGAACAGTTTATATAATTCCATTTCCTTTTTTTACTTCTCAGTTATACTTTTCTTTGTACTTTTGAAAATAGCTTCCCTAGAGTTTACAATTTATATTTACAGCTAGTCCATGCCTACTTTTAAATAACACTGTATCACTCCTTGGATAGTGTGAGTACCTATAAGAATAAAATAACCCTAATTCCTTCCTCTTGTTCCTGGAATTAGTGCTGTGATTCATTTCACTTACATACAAGCATACATAAACAGATATATTTACATGTATGTACAGTTTACCCTTGAAAAACACTGGTTTGTTTGAACCATGCAGGTCCACTTATATGTGGATTTTTTCAATAAATACTATTCAGTTCAGTTCAGTCACTCAGCTGTGTCCAACTCTTTGTGACCCCATGGACTGTAGCATGCCAGGATTCCCTGTCCATCACCAACTCCCAGAGCTTACTCAAACTCATGTCCATAGAGTTGGTTATGTCATCCAATCATCTCATCCTCTGTCATCCCCTTCTCCTCCTGCCTTCAATCTTGCCCAATATTAGGGTCTTTTCCATTGAGTCAGTTCTTCACATCAGGTGGCCAAACTATTAGAGTTTCAGCTTCAGCATCAGTACTTCCAATGAACACCCAGGACTGATCTCCTTTAGGATGGACTGATTGGATCTCCTTGCAGTCCAAGGGACTCTCAAGAGTCTTCTCCAACACCACAGTTCAAAAGCATCAATTCTTTGGCATTCAGCTTTCTTTACAGTCCAACTCTCACATCCATACATGACCACTGGAAAAACCACACATTTGACTAGATGGACCAGTGTTGGCAAAGTAATGTCTCTGCTTTTTAATATGCTGTCTAGGTTGGCCATAGCTTTTCTTCCATGGAGCAAGCATCTTTTAATTTCATGGCTGCATTCACCATTTGCAGTGACTTTGGAGCACACACACACACACACACACACAAAACAAAGTCTCTCACTGTCTCCATTGTTTCCCCATCTATTTGCCATAAAGTGATGGGACCAGATGCCATGACCTTAGTTTCTGAATGGTGTGCTTTAAACCAGCTTTTTCACTCTCCTCTTTCACTTTCATTAAGAAGCTCTTTACTTTGTCTTCACTTTCTGCCATAAGGGTGGTGTCATCTGCATATCTGAGGTTATTGATATTTCTCCCAATAATTTTGATTCCCGCTTTTGCCTCATCCAGCCCAGCATTTCTCAGGATGTACTCTGCATATTAAATAAGCAGAGTGACAATATAATGCCAGGGTCCAGCCCCGGTGGATCCAGGGTAATTCGAAGGGGAGATGGAGTAGGCGTCCTAGGGAAAAACTTACAGATATAGAGAGAGATTAGAAACGGATAGTGTAGTAGGAAAATTAGTGGAGAAAAAGAGGCTGAATAACTTGGTTTACATGGAATACCAATCACCACCTACGTAGGCCACAGGTGTCTTTCCGTTCTCCCGAAGGAGAGGAGGCACTGAGGCCTCCCTGGTCTGATCTTAGAAGCCCAGGCAAAATTAGCAGGCTTGGTGAGTACCCACGTATCAGATGGGAAAATAGAGAGAGATTAGAAACGGATAGTGTAGTAGGAAAATTAGTGGAGAAAAAGAGGCTGAATAACTTGGTTTACATGGAATACCAATCACCACCTACGTAGGCCACAGGTGTCTTTCCGTTCTCCCGAAGGAGAGGAGGCACTGAGGCCTCCCTGGTCTGATCTTAGAAGCCCAGGCAAAATTAGCAGGCTTGGTGAGTACCCACGTATCAGATGGGAATTCAGACAGAAGGGGAAAGAACGACACAGGGGAATCAGTCTTTCCAGAAACTGATCCGATTTCTTTATTTTTCAGGTTTGCTTATATACTTTTTGTTATACATAAGGATGGATACAGAGTCACGCAGGGGTCAGCAGACCTGACCCTTGTCAAAATCAGGTGTTTCATATAAAATTATACAAAGGTCTTTTGGGTTTTACATCATCTTCTGGCCATGAGGCCTGCTGACATTTGATGGCCCTTTCTGGTAATGGTCAGTCAACCAGAAAACTTATTTTTTCCAGGGGTGATTTTTTTCTTAAACCAGGTGCCACCCTCTGAAGGTACCAGATAAAGTTGCATTCCTATAGGGTGAGGGTGTAGTGGGTTACAGCTAAGAAAGGAATTTACTTAGCCTAAGGTTTAACAAGATTAATATTAAAGGTTAATACTTATTTCTCCTATATGCTAGATATATTCATTATAAGGGCAGGGAATATGGAGATTTAGCATCGGGGAAGGCAATGGCACCCCACCCCAGTACTCTTGCCTAGAAAATCCCATGGATGGAGGAGCCTAGTGGGCTGCAGTCCATGGGGTCACTAACAGTCAGACAGATTGAGCGACTTCACTTTCACTTTTCTCTTTCATGCATTGGAGAAGGAAATGGCAACCCACTCCAGTATTCTTGCCTGGAGAATCCCAGGGATGGGGGAGCCTGGTGGGNCCCCCCGTCGTGGGCCCACCACCTTGGCAGCCCCAGGAATTGGGCCCGGACGCTGGATGGGCTATGTCAGGGACGGCTGACATGCCCTTGCGTCCGTCCACCTGGCCAGGTGACAGACGGGGTGGGCACTGCAGCCAGTCCATGGCGGTTGGCTGGGGACCAGACTCTGTGCTCAGGCAAGGGCACCAGAGCTGGGTGCAATGAGAAGGGGGCCACGGGCACTCCCCCTTGTCCAGCAAGTAACAACATCAGGGGACACTCAGCAACAATGGGCAACAGAGTGGGTCTGCAAGGGGCACTGGAAGAGAGAAACACCAGGGCACAGCCCCAGGGATCAGCAGAAGGGGAAAAGATGAGGTGGAAGGATGGATGAAGAAGGGCACCAGTGGGGTGTGGCCACGTAAGGCCAACGTCGCAGAAGACGCGGCTGTGGCACAGAACTGGCAGTGCAGGTTGGGTGGCCCCTTGCCACCTCAAGGGGCACCGGGGCAGGTTCAAAACAACCCAGAAGCAAGTGTGATAAATATAGTACTACATGATTCACAGCTGGTTGAATTTGCAGATGCCAAAGTAAGAAGGCTGTAGAGGGCTAACTGTGAGACTTGAGCATCCGTGGATTTTGGTATCTGTTGTGGGTCCCGAAACAAATCGCCCTCGGATATTGAAGGAGGAGTGTACACATGAGATACATACATAAACAAGTATAATCTAATACTTTCTTGCTATTATTATTTTGGACAAACTGTTATCTGTTCAGTTCAGTTGCTCAGTCGTGTCTGACTTTTTTCAACCCCATGAATTGCAGCACCCCAGGCCTCCCTGTCCATCACCAACTCCCGGAGTTCACTCAGACTCATGTCCATCGAGTCGGTGATGCCATCCAGCCATCTCATCCTCTGTCATCTCCTTTTCCTCCTGCCCCCAATCCCTCCCAGCATCAGAGTCTTTTCCAATGAGTCAGCTCTTTGCATGAGGTGGCCAAAGTATTGGAGTTTCAGCTTTAGATCAATGAAAATGGGAATAATAAAGTTTTTATCTTGCCTTCACTTATTCCTTGATGCTTTTCCTTTCTTTATGTAGGTCCATTTCTGACCTATATTATTTTCCCTCTCTCTAAAGAACTTCTTTTTAACACTTCTTGCAAGGTAAGTCCAGTGACAATAAATTCCTTCTATTTTTGTTCATCTGAAAAATTCTGTGTCTCTTTTTGCAAGGTATAGAATTCTAGGTTGGTGCTTTTTTTTTCTCAACACTTTCTATTTGGCTCTGTTCTCTTCTTGCTTGCTTGGTTTCTGAGAAGTTGTATGAAATTCTTGCCTTGGTTCCTCTATAGATAAAGTGATTTTTCTTCCCTCTGGTTCCTTTCAAGAATTCTTATCTTTCATTTCCCATAATTTGAATATGACATGTAGAGGTGTAGTTTTTTGGTTTTTTGTTTTGGCTTTTACATTCAATATATGGTGTTTCTGTGAGCTTCCTATATCTGCAGTTTGGTGTCTGACATTAATTTAGAGAAACTCTTGGTCATTAATATTTCAAATATTCCCTCTGTTCCATTCTCTCCTCCTCCTCCTTCTGATAGTCCCATCATATATATGTTACACCTTTTGTAACTGCCTTTCAGTCCTTGGATCTCTCTTCTTTTTTTTTTTTTTTTTGAGTCTTTGTTCTCCTTCCTTTTTGTTTTTTGAGGATTCCATTGATAGATCATCTAGCTCAGAGATTCTTTCTCACTGTGTCCACCCACTAATTAGCCCATCAAAGGCATTCTTCATTTTGGTTACATTGTTTTCTATCTCTGGTATTTCTTTTTGGTTCTTTCTTAGGATTTCCAGTTCTCTGCTTACATTGTCCTGTGTGCTTATATGCTGTCTACTTTATCCTTTGGAGCCCTTAGCATATTAATCATAATTCAATTCCCAGTTTGATAATTTCAACAAATTTGCCATACCTGTTTTTGATACTTCCTCTGTCTCTTCACATTGTAGGGTTTCTTTTATTTCTTTTTTTTTTTTTTTTTTTTT
>SJYX01009939.1:67715-85342 GCA_006410675.1 Oreotragus oreotragus | reverse complement strand
AGTGACTGAACTGAACTGAAGGTAAGGAAATCTTAGTGGGTGAAATATCAGAAGAAACTGAAAGTTTTGAAAATGAAGAAGCTAGTCATGCTTTCCTTCCTCTCTGGAAGGCTCCTGCCTTGAAGCAGGTTTGGACTAGCAAACAGGGAAGCTTGATTTATAAATGAAATTGAGAGCTGGATTATTACTGGACACACTAAATACTGAAATGAGATAAACTGAGAAATGGGAGTAAACTAAAGTGGTTTTATTACCTGAGGATGGGCGGATAAAATTCAGTGCCTATCGTAAATTATTTCCAGGGCAGAGGAAGAGCTAGCCATGGAGCAAGCTTAATCCAGTAGTGGGAAAGCAGTCACCTGTGATTCGATCATGTTGATGTCGCTCTTTGAACATACAAGTTCCATTACTTACTCAAAAATAAACTTGAACCTTAACCATTGATGCTTATTTTTCACTGTGAGAAGAACATAACTTGTTAATGTGTACCTACAATGTAACTCTGCTATAATGAGTCAATTCCACAATTTATATATATATATATATATATATATATGTATATGTATCAATCAAATCTTACAAATATTATATCAATCACAACACTATCTAAACCTGAGAAGATGCTGGGTTTAGTTATTGGGGGAACTACCCCAGCATGAAATTAGAGTTTACCCACCCCTGAGTGGCAAGGCTACTCTCTAAGTTCAGTTCAGTTCAGTTGCTCAGTTGTGTCCGACTCTTTGCAACCCCATGAACCACAGCACGCCAGGCCTCCCTGTCCATCACCAACTCCCAGAGTCCACCCAAACCCATGTCCATTGAGTCAGTGATGCCATCCAACCATCTCATCCTCTGTCATCCCCTTCTCCTCCTGCCCCCAATCTTTCCCAGCATCAAGGTCTTTTCAAATGAATCAGCTCTTTGCATCAGGTGGCCAAAGTATTGGAGCTTCAGCTTCAACATCAGTCCTTCCAATGAACACCAGTCTAGCTTGAACTTCTGTTGTCTGAGTGTTCCTTCCTTTTGTGAGAAAATGGCCTGAAGAAATTGGTCTTGAGTGAGACAATGGACCAGGTAGTTACTATTGCAAGACAGACTCAAAGACATAAGGCAACGATCTTTTCACTCTTGCAGCTTGGATCAGCTGGGCATCTGTGGGTCTAGCCTGGGCTGGTGGGCAACTCCCTCACCTGCACTGGGCTGGCTCACATGTCTGTGGATGGGTGAGGGGTCTGTGCATCCCAGCTGGGCTCTGCTTGTTGGCTCTGTTCCTCAGGTCTGGGATGGAGCCAGAACAGCTCTGCTCCATTTCCCGTCCTCCTCCTAGGACCAGGGAGCTGTTCCTCTCATGGTGACAGCAAAGGCTTGAAACTGGGCACTGTCACTTCTGTCCAGGTGCCCTTGGCCAGAGCAAGTCACGTGTCTGAGTCCAATATCAGGGGGTAGAGATATAGGCTTTATATGTAATGGGGCCACAGGAGTGATAATTGGAGCACTGAATCCCATAGATAGGTCCCTGAGAAAAGATGAAGGTTCAGGACAAAATATTGCACATTAAAGGCCAGTGGCACCTATTGTTTCTGCCTTGTTTGTACCTTCAGTCCAGACCTTTCTTGGGTGGGTACAGTCGGTGATGAAAGGAGTCGGGGAAGGGGCCTTTGTGTGCGTCTATCATAGCGTGTAGGTACAACTAATATTTTCTTTGCCATTTCAAAAGGGAGATAGGATTCAGGAGCCAGCTTTGTAATTCTGGCCAAAATGCCTTAACAATTGCTATTTTGAAAGTTTTTGCAGTGTGCTGTCATGTCAGTTGTGTCTGACTCTGCAATTCTAAGGACTGTAGCTCCCCCCAACCCCTCGCCACTGCCGCCCCCACCCCTGGCCAGACTCCTCTGTCCGTGGTACTTTACAAGTGGAGTAGGTTGCCATTCCCTCCTCTAGGGGATCTTCCTGACCCAGGGATCAAATCTGCTTCTCCTACATCTCCTGCATTGGCCAGTGGGTTCTTCACCACTAGCGCCACCTGCGAAGCCCTTCAAAGTCTTTCAGTTCAGTTCAGTTCAGTTCAGTCACTCAGTCGTGTCCGACTCTTTGCGACCCCATGAATCGCAGAACACCAGGCCTCCCTGTCCATCACCATCTCCCGGAGTTCACTCAGACTCACGTCCATCGTGTCCGTGATGCCTTCCAGCCATCTCATCTTCTGTCGTCCCCTTCTCCCCCTCCCCCCAATCCCTCCCAGCATCAGAGTCTTTTCCAATGAGTCATCTCTTGGCATGAGGTGGCCAAAGTACTGNTCCATGTGATTCTTACGCATGGCAGGACCAGAGGTATGCTCCCCTCAGGCCCTAAACTTCATTAGTTTCTAAGAAATAAAAAAAAAAAAAAGGAAGAAACAAAAACCGTGCTCTGCATCTCACTGTCATCTTTTCCTAGGCTAAATGCAGGAGAGTGTTGCCATAGCAACTGCATCAGAATTTAGGACATAGAAGATATTTTGGCCCTGCTGCATCCTTGACCAAAAGTTATGCCACGTGACTGTGACAGAGTCATGACTGTGGCTGCATGTCTCCCTCTCAAAGTTAAGCACATTTTAGTTAATAATTTTCTCTTCTGTTTATCCTGAACACTTGGTACCTTGTTTCATGTCCAACTCACCAATTCAGATACAATTTTCTATATTCAAATTTCTGATCACCAGGTCAGCAGCAGAGCAAAGCATATAAGGTTGTCCCTGGGTATCTGAGGGGCATCAATTCCAGGACCCTCACAGACACCCCATTTTAAATCTATAAAATCCGAGTTTGCATTTTGGCGAGGTTACTAGGAAATTCAAATGAATCTTAAAATTTGAGAAACTACCCTCTCCATCTTTGGATGTGGAAGTTTATCTTTTAGGCATTGGAATACTCCAGGAATTCTTAGCTATGGCTCACACACCCCCATCGCATAAATAGCACATTCTGTGAATGGGTACCCAGCCAAATGTGAATATTGGACGTACAGCGGATAGCTTTTTATTTTTGGTCCCATTCAATATTTGAGACACACGTGAAACCAGAGCAGTCATTCGTGGCAATCCTGTCTCGGTCTGGCTGGAGGTCACTGTCAGGCTGTTGACCATGACAGTCGTCACCCAGACGTATTGAAGCCATCAGTGCAGTGGTTAATTTTCTGTGTCAACCTGACTGGGGCAGGTGCGGTCAATCATTGGTCAGTCATTCTTCTGGGAGTGCCTATGAGGGTATTCTTGATTGAGATTAAAGTCCAAAGTGGGTGGGCCTCATTCAATCAGTTGAAGTCTTGTAATGACTGACCCTCCCATAAGTGAGGGGAACTCCTCCTGCATTGTTGCCTTGCACTAGAACAGTAGTCTTTTCCTGCCCTTAGGCTTAAGCTAAAACATTGAATCTTCTTGACTCAGCCTACAAGCTTTCGGACTAGAACTTAACATCATTTTGTTTTTCTGGTGCTCAGGACTGGAACTGCATGACTGCATGATCCATTCTTCTGGGTCTTTAGCTTGTTGATGGCAGATCCTGGGACTTTCAGCCTCCATAACCACATAAGCTGATTCATTATAATAAATCTACACACACACACACACCATTGGTTCTGTTTTGCTGGAGACCCCTGAGTAACACACTCTGCTGCTAAGCACTCTCACATGATTTTTTGTCAGTTAGCCAGCATTGGATCTTCCCCATGTGAAATTGGCAGCTGATCCAAGAAAAGCCAATGCTTTAGTTCAAGTCTAAAGACAGGAAAAGACTCCACACGGCCACCTCATGACATGGTGACTGGCCTAGTGGTGGGTGAGCCATCCATGACAGAACAAGAGAGAGTACATCCAGTAGGGAAGCCAGTCTTCTTGTATCCTGAACTGAGAAGTGATATCTCACATCCCAGTACTTCTGCCATATTCTATTCACAAATCACTACATCCAGTCCACATGCAAAGGGAGAGATTACAGAAGGATGTGAAAGCCAGGAGGTAGAAACCACTGAGGGCCATGTCAGAGGCTGCCTGCAGTATCCTTACTTCTTCCTACCTGCATGGAAATAGGGTCAGAGTAAGACATAGATCCTCTAATTTGCAGTTTGTATTTCAGAAGTTGATAAAAGTTATAAGAAGATGGTGAATCTCACTTATAAAGATGATGGGCATTTCAATGATACAGAGATGGTGCAAAGAACCCTAGGAAATGGATTGAGTAATTCAGCTTAATGCTGGCAGAAGGTTCCTGTTTGGTTTAGAGATAACTGCCTGGGGGTCTGCTTCCTGGCAGCTCTACCCCTGGCTCTGCTTCCAGGAGTTTCTATTGAGTTTCATTCAGAGATCTCTGTATAGACTCCCTGGTCCTCTCAATCTTGGTAAAATTACACTCTAGAATTGAAAAAGAAATGTCCCAATAGATATTTTATTTAACATTTTACAAAAAAAAAAAAGTGCCTTTAGAGAATTGATAAAGTCAAAGTCGGATCATGGATGGGGAAGAGGATGTATTCTAGAAAAATCATCCAGAAAAGATTCTTCTTCTAAAGGGCATTCCCAGAGCTTATTCCCACAGAGAGAAAAGGGACTCCTTCCCTTCCACCATCCTGCCTGTCCCCTCCCTGCTCACAGAAAAAGGAGTCATGAATGTTATTGCACCAGAGACCAGCTCAGTTCGGAATCCAATCATAATCAGAGTGTTTTATGGTAGGGGAAAATGGGATGAAATATAAAAGGAAAGAAAATGGTAGTAATGAAGGGCTTGGAGCCAAAAGCACCATTAAAATAAGAATATGAAATAAAATATTATTACATTTAACCATCTTACGGTCTTTTGTTGGTGGTGGTTTTTTAAAGTATGTTATGCAAATATTAGGAAAATTATTTTCACAGAACTCATATTCATTTGAAGCAGCCATGTAGAGCCAGTTTCTAATAATTATAAGGCAATTTCACAAAAATAAATCTGATTCCATGGCGGCCTATCAACTTAAATTCTCACAAAACAAAATGTCTTTCCAAAGTTTCCATTAAGCATGGGCAGGCCTTGTAAACATATATGTATTATATTAAACAAGAGTAGAAACAATTGAACTAAGTGGTTTTTACACTGAGTTCTCAGAGCATTTTCTACTTCCTATAACATCATCTGTATCCTCACAGTCGTCTATTCATTTAAGATTAATAGTATAAAGTTAGAACCAGGTTCAATACGAAGATATCCCCAGTGATATGAGAATTTTCCTTTTACTTAGGTTACAAAATTTGGATAACATCCCCTGTTTAAATTTATCACAGAAACAAGACCTCTAACCCCCTGAAATTCCTGTAGAGAGAAGACATTTTTTTATGGGGTTTAAGCGCTGTAGCATAGATGGTTAGGCTGAGCACCCTAGAGTTCACATTTTCAAAAGGGCCTTTGGTTCTCGAAAGGCAAGAAAAAAATGGGGTTAGGTTTTCTCTGAGCTCTATGCAGCTTATCATGTTTTGTCAGTGTCTCAGGATCTCTCTCTCCAACTCATGAAAGTGGGGTCTCATAGAGTCGGACACGACTGAAGCGACAGCAGCAGTGGGATCTCTCTCTTAGCCCCCATCAACACGGCAGTTTCTGAAAACTTAATTAAGTGATCAACTCAAAATATATTTATCATGTTAAAAGCAGTATCCTAGGAACAACAGAAGAAAGAGACAAATATGAAGTCATGTTTGCCTTCTAGGAACTTTCCAGCAAGAGTACTGGAAATGCCCATCACTAACTTTGCTGACACGTCCGAGCTTTGCTCCTGGTACTTTGTGGGAGATGACTCATTTCATTCCTACAACAGTTGTAATTCTTACCACTTACATGAAATAAGTTCCATTTTACAGGCAAGGGAATCAAGGCTAAAAGAGATGTTGAGAACTTTTTCTAAGGTAAAACACCTGGGTTGTGGTATACATAGTGCTGTGGGCTGAACTGTGTCTCTCTAAAAAATCATATGTGGAAGTCTGACTGCTAGTATCTCAGAATGTGATAGGTAGAAAGGAAGACCACATCAGGACACAGGGAGAAGATGGCCAAATACAAGCCCAGAAGAGAGAAAAATCCACCGCTACCAAACACCTTGATCTCAGATTTTGAGCATTTAGAACTGTGAGGAGCCAAAGCCACCCAGAGTTTTATACAGCCCCAGGAAATGAATGCAGACAGGATTCAGATCCAGACTGGCTGGTGGAAATATACATACTCTTCTACCATGTGGAGTAAAGCTATGTCGCCAAGCTTTTAATTTAGAACCATGTAGGAGAGTTGCAAGCACATGGAAGTAGAGAATTAAAGGATGGAGCAGTCATCTCTCTGGTGGATGAAAAAAAAAAAAAAGAGTCTCACATTGAAGAGACACTTAAGATGGTCCGTGAAGGTGAGAAGGATTTGGCACAAATGGGTGGACCAAGAGTGCTGTAATCAGAAAGCTTGGAATATTTGTCAAACTAGAAGCTGTTTTAGCCTGGAGAGAGAGTTGGGGACAATAAGCTAAGATCAAATGTTGTTAATCTTTTTTTTTTTTTTGTACTACATACTTTGGCAATATGACTAAATCTATGGATCCACTTTGCAGATTAATATTTTGTTTGTATTATTTTAAAAAAAAAAGGAACAAAAGTTTTGTTTTAATTAATTTTTATTGGAATATAGTTGTTTTACAACTATAGTGTGTAGCAAAATGAATCAGCCATACACATACATATTGCTTGCTTGCTTCACCTAAGTCATGTCTTACTCTTTGCAACCCCATGGACTACAGTTTGCCAGGCTCCTCTGTCCATGGGATTCTCCAGGCAAGAATACTGGAGTGGGCTGCCATTTCCTTCTCCAGGGGATCCTTCCCCATCCAAGGATCAAACCTGCGTCTCTTACGTCTCCTGCATTGGCAGGCGGATTCTTTACCCCTAGTGCCATTTGGGAAGCCCTCATATACGTATAATCCTTCCCTTTGACCTTCCTTCTTATTCAGGCCAACACAGTACATTAAGCAGGATTCCCTGTGCTATATTGTATGTCCTCATTATTTATCTATCTTATACATAGTATCAGTGGTGTTTATGTGTCAGTCTCAATCTCCCAGCTCCTCCTACTTCCCACTTCCCTTTGGTATCCATACACTTTTTCTCTACATCTGTGTTTCTATTTTTGCTTTGCAAATAAGATCATCTATAACATTTTTCTAGATTCCATGTATGTGAATTTTTATTGAGTTACACTTGCTTTACAATGCTGCTATTTTCTGCTATATAAGAGTGAATCAGTTATATATGCATATATATATATATGCATTTATTCTCTCTTTTTTGGATTTCCTTCCCATTTAGATCACCACAGAGGATTGAGTAAAGTTCCTGTAGTGAGTCCTCATTAGTCATCTATGTTATACATAGCAGTGCTTTTAGTTGCATGAAAAGTACTAAAAAACTATGTTTAAAAAGTTATCAAAATAAATATTAAAAAGTTAAGATATATGATTAAAAAAACAAACCTGTGCTCTTGGATTAATGCGTTCAGTGACTAGATCTAGTGGCAAGACTAAGAACTATCGTAATTTTGAAGTAATGATAAGCATGTGTGATATTTTGAGATGTCTGCTGTACCAG
This sequence comes from Oreotragus oreotragus, assembly GCA_006410675.1. Taxonomy (NCBI): domain Eukaryota; kingdom Metazoa; phylum Chordata; class Mammalia; order Artiodactyla; family Bovidae; genus Oreotragus; species Oreotragus oreotragus. The sequence continues at coordinate 77,718 of SJYX01009939.1, read as the reverse complement.
CAGTGTGCTAGGAAAAGATCTATAATTTTTACTGGTAATAAAATAATAGGTACTATAATCACGTACTGTGTTTTGTTGCCTACATTCACAATCAAAAGAAGTGATAAATTTCAGTTAGTTAAAATGATTAGTAAAAATGAAGATTTAATTTTCCATCCAGATTCACAGACCCCTGACCTGGAGCAGTGGTTTGTAGACCCTCTGGGTTTCTTCACCTTTTCTAGTATTTGATACAAGTTATAGATCTTTCCACCTTCCCCCTTCTGGGAAAAAAAAAATAAATAAAGCACATGTAAGCTCAATTTAGTCTACAATTTGAGGAGATAAGTGAACTGCAAGTCCAGAAGGATACCAGACTAGAAAGACATATTTGGACTGTCTCATGGAGGAACATGAATAATAAGACTTTCTACTGAAATTGACAGCTAATAGTAGATAATTGGAGGGTTTTTATCACCAAAATAATGCAATTTGGTGTTCTCTTAGAAGACTTATCAAACTATTTATTGAAAGGTCCAATAATCTCTTCTTGATGGTTTTTTAATTTAATCTTTACAAATGTACACATCTTTTACTTTTAAATACCTGCACAATCCTAATGATGCATTTTTCATGTAATTTCTTAGTAATGCAATTTTCTTGCTTATGAACTTTGTGAAGGTGAATCAATAGCAGAAGAAGCTCCTGCAGAGCTTGCATCGAATGCACTGGTGGCCACTGCGTCTCAGGAGCTGCATGCACCATGATGGCTGAGAACTGAGCCATTGATCAACTGCCAAGTATTTGATCCAATTTATTTGTTAAAATGTCTGGAACAACTAGGCAAGTGCCACTACAAATGCTTAACCACAGAGCTGGCTAAGCCACTCATTTATCAATTGATTTTTTTAGCCCATATGACAGTTGGGAAACCTAAGAACCATCTCCTGACAGTTTATTCATTGGCATTCCACAGAAACAGCTGCTCAGGTGAGCTGCTGCTGCTGCTAAGTCACTTCAGTTGTGTCCGACTCTGTGTGACCCCATGGACGGCAGCCCACCAGGCTCCCCCATCCCTGGGATTCTCCAGGCAAGAATACTGGAGTGGGTTGCCATTTCCTTCTCCAATGCATGAAAGAGAAAAGTGAAAGTGAAGTCGCTCAGTCTGTCCGACTGTTAGCGACCCCATGGACTGCAGCCCACCAGGCTACTCCGTCCATTGGATTTTCCAGGCAAGAGTATGGGGATGATCCAGAGGGATGATGTGGGGTGGGAGGTGGGAGGGGGGTTCATGTTTGGGAGTTCATGTACACCCGTGGCAGATTCATATCAATGTATGCCAAACAATAGAGTACTGTAAAGTAAAATAAAGTAAAATGGAAGCTCTAAAAAAAAAAAGAAAGAAAAGAAAAGAAACATAGTCCTGTGGAAGTCAGCCAAATCCTTGACTTGCACTTTTCAAAAGACAAATGTGGATCCATAGCAACTCACATAGGAAACTTCTGACTTGTGTTTATGTCCACCACACTCTGCACAGATTACACACTCTGTGTAAGGGTCCATACAGTCTTTCACAAAACCTCTCTCAATTTTTGGGCTAGCCCTACTTTCATCTCTTACTTTCCTCTTCAATTTTCTTCATTTATTTATCATGTAGGCTGACTAAGCCTTTTTCTAGCAAGGAGGAAGACTTTCTCGTTCAAAGAAGGATGAAAGGAAGGGAGGAGTATATGCTGGTGGTTGCATGACTCTTGGGAGGAGGCTGTGGACAATCTACATGAATTGTTTTGTTCTGTCTCACAATCAAAGTCTGAAGGCTGCTCCAAGTGGAAGGCATCCTTAGGAGCCATCAATTTACAGATGAGAGCAGAGAGGGTTTCAGAGAGGTGAAGTGACTTCCCTGACTCGTTTGTAAATGACAGAAAACCCTGAACTGGCTTGACAGAAAAGGAAATATATTGGCTTCTATAACTGAAAAGCTGTAGAACAGCATCATCTTCAGGAGCAGCTGGATTCAGGTGTTCAGATCATGTTGCCGAAATATCTTGTTTCATCTTTCTGTTATCTGTTGACTTTATTCCTTGGTAGCTTCTTCCTAAATGGTAACAAATTGACTTTGCGACAGCTCCAAGTTACAACCTCAACAGAGAGAATATCCCATCACTCACTGAGGTGAGGTGAAGTCGCTCAGTCATGTCCGACTTTTTGCGACCCCATGGACTGTAACCTACTAGGCTTCTCCGTCCGTGGGATTCTCCAGGCAAGAATACTGGAGTGGATTGTCATTTCCTTCTCCAGGGCATCTTCCCGACCCAGGGATCGATCCCAGGTCTCCCGCATTGGAGGCAGACGCTTTAACCTCTGAGCCACCAGGGAAGCCCCCATCACTCACTGCTCCAGGTAAAGTTCCAGGGTGTATGAGCTCGTTCAGAGTAGGTCATGTGCACACTCCTGGAGAACATTCTCTGGCTGTGATTGGCTGTACCTAATTCTTGTTCTTAACACTGTAACTGGCATGAGCTGGGATTGAGTGCACTGGAAAGAGATGGGTAGTTCACCAAAGAAAACAAGATGTTCTTAGTAGGCAATGGGTTAAAAGATACTTGGAAGTAAGGAAGAGAAAAATTCTCAAGGTTGTAAAGGCAGCCGCTGGCAGAGAATTACATCAGAACAAGATGCTGCCAGTGCCCATCGGTGCAGTTAGTTACTCTTCTCCTACAGCCTCTGATTGCTCCTGACGAGATGGCTGAAGCATTGAGGACTTCAGTAGAAATCTTAGGATTAACCCTTCCCTCGTGGCTCAGATGGTAAAGAACCCACCTGCCAATGCAGGAGACTCAGGAGATGTGGGTACAATCCCTGACCCAGGGATCGATCCCAGGTCTCCCGCATTGGAGGCAGACGCTTTAACCTCTGAGCCACCAGGGAAGCCCCCATCACTCACTGCTCCAGGTAAAGTTCCAGGGTGTATGAGCTCGTCCAGAGTAGGTCATGTGCACACTCCTGGAGAACATTCTCTGGCTGTGATTGGCTGTACCTAATTCTTGTTCTTAACACTGTAACTGGCATGAGCTGGGATTGAGTGCACTGGAAAGAGATGGGTAGTTCACCAAAGAAAACAAGATGTTCTTAGTAGGCAATGGGTTAAAAGATACTTGGAAGTAAGGAAGAGAAAAATTCTCAAGGTTGTAAAGGCAGCCGCTGGCAGAGAATTACATCAGAACAAGATGCTGCCAGTGCCCATCGGTGCAGTTAGTTACTCTTCTCCTACAGCCTCTGATTGCTCCTGACGAGATGGCTGAAGCATTGAGGACTTCAGTAGAAATCTTAGGATTAACCCTTCCCTCGTGGCTCAGATGGTAAAGAACCCACCTGCCAATGCAGGAGACTCAGGAGATGTGGGTACAATCCCTGAGTCAGGAAGATCCCCTGGAGAAGGAAATGGCAACTCACTTCAGTATTTTTGCCTAGAGAATTTCATGGGCAGTGGAACCTGGTGGTCTACAGTCCATGGGGTCACAAAGAGTCAGACACATTTGAGCAACTAACACTTTCACACTTTCACTTTTCAACCCTTTCAAATGCTGAACCTCTTTGTGGTTCAGCCTGCCAGTCTGGCTCTTTCTGAGGCCAGAAGCTTTAGCTGGGAACCTGGGGCTCCTCTGTCCTGCATGACCTTCTTAGATCATCTGCCTGGGACCTATTTCCTGTCTTATTATTTCCAGGCATCTCCCAGCTATTGAGTCTCCATTGTTTTCCTGGACACAATGCTTGCTTTGTTTGGTGTTCCACCTATTCCATGCTGTGCTGCCAAAAACAATGTCACCAGTCTTGCTTGATCAAATTGTGTCTGTGCGTAGTCAAACAGTCATGTCCAACTCTTGATAACCCCATGGACTATAGCCCTCCAGGCTCCTCCATCCATGGGGATTCTCTAGGCCAGAATACTGGAGTGGGTTGCCATGACCTCCTCCAGGGGCTCTTCCCAACCCAGGGATTGAACCCACATCTCACACATTGTAAGCAGATTGGGTCTCCTTATATTTTGACATCTGCCGGAACTGGACTAGTTTTCTGCACTTTTGATTGAATGGAGGTGTAATTTATCAAGATAATGAAGGCTGTCACTTATACCCTCATATTTCCCCCCACATAACTTTCTAATTCTGAGAGCTAAAGCCAATAACAGTTAGAACTGGACATGGAACAACAGACTGGTTCCAAATAGGAAAAGGAGTACGTCAAGGCTGAGTGCTGCGATTCATGGGGTCGCAAAGAGTCGGACACGACTGAGTGACTGAACTGAACTGAACTGAAAGCCAATATCTCTCTGCTAAACAGAATTCTTTCATTTAACAAACACAATTTTGCTTTAGAGCCCCATAATTGTGTTAAAAAACTCAAATTCTCAAAACTATGAACTCCTCACTGTGGCTTTCAAGGCCTCTGAGTGTTTCTCTAATTTTATTTTATACCAATGTGTTAGTTACTGCTGTATAATGTGCACTACATTTCAGTGACACATGATAATAAGCATTCAATAACACTGATAAGTTGGCTAGAGCTGGCTGATCTAAGGTGGACTTAGTTAGGCTTGGCTCCAAACTGCAAATTGTGTCTAGACCTGCTCAATGTCATTTATTTTACTTAGGCCAGCAGCTATCCTAAGCATGTTATTCTTATGGTAAAATGCTGGAGTATAAAAGGATAAGCACAACTACATGAGAAAATTTCAAAATCTTTGGTCATGTCATGCCAGCTAAATACAAAGCAAGTCACATGACCAAGATCTAAATTAAGTGACAGGAAAATACACTGCCCATGGAGATGGGGTAGGGAAAATCGATATTTTCTAAATACAACCTAATCTACTATGCTGCCCTTCTGCCTTCAGACTATACTCCGTCAGTTCTGGCTCTCTTTACGTTCTTTGAACTCACTAAACTTGATCCTGCCTCAGGGCCTTCACACTTATTTTCCCTTTGCTCATTCCTTTTTTCCACCAGGACTTACTTAAAGTGCTACCTGTTCAGAGAGACCTTCCTTGACCAACCTACCCCTGACCCATTACTTTCTAATAGATAACCCTTTTATATTTTTATTTTAGCACTTAACAATTACCTTTCAAACTTTGGGGATCTTATTGGGTTGGTGAACTTATTATTCATTGTTCTCAATGGGCATGAGTTTGAGCAAAATCCAGGAGATAGTGAAAGGCAGGAAAGCCTGGCATGTTACTGTCCATGGAGTTGCAAGAGTTGGACACAACTGAGCAACTGAACAACAAAATCAGGTCTTAACAGTGATTATGAAGAGATCTTCCTTTGGTTCCCAAAGTGAAAATCTGTCTCTCTCTTATTCATTTTAGCATTTCTAGAATAAAGAACTTAGTAGATTGATGCATACATAGACGTTTCTACTCTGCTCTGCATCCTGAGATGGGGAGGCAGAAGGCTCTCTCCTCCTGTCTCCTCAATTTTGAATGTCCAGTTCTCTCTCTTTACTCTTATCAATCCTAGGGGTAGTAACCTCTTCCTGAATTTTCTAATATCTGATTACTCCAGCAATTTCTTTTTGTTCTTTCACTCTTCACAATCCAATCTTTGTATCGAATCCACTCTTTCAAACACTTAGCATGATTTCTGCTTTTCTAATTGGACCTTGACTGATAAAAATAATCCAGAATAAGTGTTTTGATCTCAACTGAACTTAATCTGTCTATGTGCAGCTGTTATGTAAAGACTTTTTTTCTGGAGGCAGTTGGGGGAGGTGAGAAATGGATTCTGGTTACAACTCAGCCAATATTTCAATTTGACCTTCACCAACCACTTTACCTCTGTGGGTCACCATTCACTTATCTACAAATTTAAGGAGTTGAATGCCATCACCTCCAGGGTTTCTTCTACCATAACATTTGATGAATTGTGGTTTAATCAGTATAGTCCATGGAATTCTCCAGGACAGAATACTGGAGTGAGTAGCCTATCCTTTCTCCAGGGTATCTTCCCAACCCAGGGATCGAACCCAGGTCTCCCACACTGCAGGCAGATTCTTTAGCAGCTGAGCCACAAGGGAAGCCCAAGAATACTGGAGTGGGTAGCCCCTCCCTTCTCCAGCTGATCTTCCCGACCCAGGAATTGAACTGGGGTCTCCTGCATTGCAGGGGTATTCTTTACCAGCTGAGCTATCAGGAAACCCCTAACTTCAACCCAAAGTTTATGTCAGCAGTCCACTAGATCTTCCAATTCTAACTTTAGTGAATCTCTTCATACTTCTTAACAACTTTAGAAAATTCTCACCTACAGATATTGTTTTCATTTCTGAGAACAACCTAACTGCAGCTTAATTCCAGTTATTTTTTGGCTTGATTGGTTTTGCTCAAGGAAGGATAATTTAACTATTATAGACAAAATTTCCCTTTTCTTTATAAGGCTGCTCAAGGATGACCTTCCTTCAATGAATTCCTATTCTCCAGCCCTGAGGTTTGTGCTAAACCACTTTCTCTCATAGTGTGAAGCTGCACATTTTAGCTATTATTTCTGGCAAGTCAATATTCAGTCTACATACTGTTCTTGACATGGAGCAATAATAACAATAATAAAAGGAATAGATCAAATGTGTAACAGATGTCCAAGTGCAAATTGAGGTGAATGATTGAGGGTAAGGGTCATCACCTACATCACAAACATACCCAGCTGGTATCTGAGACATAATTTATTTGGGAATGTGGAACACACCCTCAACCTTGAGCACTGAAGTGAAAGAAGTATTGCATTTTAACGTCAGTGAAACCAACGATACACTCAGGGTAACCCCACTCCAGTTTCAAGCACGTATTCCTTTCAAACCTTGGTTCATCTCTGTGCCAAACTGACTACATTTTTACACTTAAGGAACAGTGCCAGAATCTTGAGCCAAAAAGGCTGAAACAGTTGGTTCCAGGGTCCTAATCAATGGACAACAGACTTTAGTGAGATGACATGAGCCTTCCACTGGAGCCAAAGAAACTGCTAAGATAGAGAATGAAATTATTGCCAAGGGGATGACAAAGAAGAGACACAGAAAACAACAGTAGATAATCTTGGTGATTTGTTTCCAGGCATTCTATAGTCATTCTATTTCATTGATTAATGACTCTGATTTCTAGGAAGTAACAGTGGAAAAATGCCAACCTTGGGTATGCAATTTAAGTCTCTCAAAGTGCATTTTAAGTGGGATCTGTCCATTGTCCTTAAGGCGATAGATGAGGATTTCCTCATACCCACATAAAAGTCTAATCTTTCTTATCGCTGGACTGAGTACCAATACCACCACTGCCCTTTAGGGGGTTCTTTAAGAGCCTCTTGACTCCTTTCACAGTTATTATGGATGGAGGAAGTGTCAAAAAGAAGGAAGACTTGCGTTTGGATGCCAAATACTGAGAGATCTTTTCCAGCTTTAGATACATGAGAAGTGATGATACCTCATGTCATCACATCTACTGTCATTTTGGAGACAAGAGATCTTGATTCTATCCATTTACTTGCTCATTGTACAATTATTTTCCTTTTAGACCACTCAGAAAAAACTTCTATCTACTCCAATAAGTCAAGTCCTTCCACAAGGCATTTTATTGAGACAATGCCTAGAGTTCATTGACATCAAATACTTTGAAAGGCATTAACAGTATCAGTAGCCATGGTCTTATTTAAATAGGTGCATATCTGAGTGATTGTCTAGTGGTCCATGAGGTAGATTACAGTAAACCTTACTGGATTCTATTATCAGGTCCAGACAATATTGTTCAGCAAATAAAATTTATCTTCTGTCTATTGAACATTTTTTCCCCTTAAGAAATCTCTTATCTCCTTTCCTTTCTCTCAGCTTCATATCCTCATTTTCATTCTTCCTTTTAAAGTCTCCTTTGAATAATGGATCTAACAAACTCGTTTACACTTGGTTATGTAGGGCAGATGAGACCTACTTAATGTGTTCATTCTCATAATCAGTAAAGATAGAAGATAAGAAAGCAAGAAAGGAGGAAGCACTCCCAGTAGTTCATATTTAAAAAGATATAAACTCATAAATGGTAGAAGTAAGTGTCTAATTGCAGAGCGAAAGACATGAGTGAGTTGGTAGGAACTTTTTAAAATGCATGATAACTCTACTTTCATGAACATCTATTTGTGGTTAACCTTGTCCAACTCTGTTAGCCCCAACTACAGTCATCATAATGAACACTTTCAATTCTAGGAAATATACTAGAATGTGAAATACTCCAGATGTGAAAATTGGCATCTCCAGTCAGAAGGAGATGGTTCAGTTTTACATGGGAAAAAGTCGCTGATCTCATTATATATATAAATGATATGCTAAACATGTGTAATGAAACCCAAGTTTGATTTTTTTTCTTCTTCTTTACCTTTAAAGTGTATTTTGTATAAGAATCTTCTGTGACGCCACAGAATGAAAACTTCTCGAGTCTCTGGACTTTTCAGTCATTCTAAGGTAATAGATATCCTCTCAATAACTTTAAGTCATGGAGACAGTCTCAGTTCAAAAAATCAGAATGTCTAGAAGATATTGCGGGGAAGGCAATGGCACCCCACCCCAGTACTCTTGCCCGGAAAATCCCATGGACGGAGTAGCCTGCTGGGCTGAAGTCCATGGGGTCGCTAACAGTCGGACAGACTGAGTGACTTCACTTTCACTTTTCTCTTTCATGCATTGGAGAAGTAAATGGCAACCCACTCCAGTGTTCTTGCCTGGAGAATCCCAGGGATGGGGGAGCCTGGTGGGCTGCCATCTATGGGGTCACACAGAGTTGGACACGACTGAAGTGACTTAGCAGCAGCAGCAGAAGATATTGATCAAAATTATGGATCAAATTATGAATGATTTAGAATGAAATTAGCTCTGTGTTCACAACTTTAGAGAAAAAGTAATTCTTTGAAAGTGTCCAAGTGGTCTCATGTAAGCCTCCTCTTTGGGCTTCAAGTGAAGAAGGTGATATTCCTCTCTCTCCTTTCTGGGGGAATTAGAGACCCAGGATGACAACAGCTCTTTCTGAAGAAATAGCCCTGTTACTTCACACAATGTACAGTTTTTATAGCCTTGATATTATCTAAGGGGTTAAGAGTGATGAGACTTGTTTTCTATCATTACTTTCTACAAGCAATAAATGCTAGAGAGGGAGAAAAGGGAACCCTCTTATGCTGTTGGTGGGAATGCAAACTAGTACAGCCACTATGGAGAACAGTGTGGAGATTCCTTAAAAAACTGGAAATAGAACTGCCTTCAGTTCAGTTCAGTCGCTCAGTCGTGTCCGACTCTTTGCAGCCCCATGAATCGCAGCACGCCAGGCCTCCCTGTCCATCACCAACTCCCGGGGTTCACTCAGACTCACGTCCATCGAGTCCGTGATGCCATCCAGCCATCTCATCCTCTGTCCCTTGGACTGCAAGGAGATCCAACCAGTCCACTCTGAAGGAGATCAGCCCTAGGATTTCTTTGGAAGGAATGATGCTAAAGCTGAAACTCTAGTACTTTGGCCACATCATGTGAAGAGTTGACTCATTGGAAAAGACTCTGATGCTGGGAGGGATTGGGGGCAGGAAGAGAAGGGGACAACCGAGGATGAGAGAACTGCCTTATGACCCAGCAATCCCACTGCTGGGCATACACACTGAGGAAACCAGAATTGAAAGAGACACATGTACCCCAATGTTCATCACAGCACTGTTTATAATAGCCAGGACATGGAAGCAACCTAGATGTCCATCAGCAGAGGAATGGATAAGAAAGCTGTGGTACATATACACAATGGAGTATTACTCAGCCATTAAAAAGAATACATTTGAATCAATTCTAATGAGGTGGATAAAACTGGAGCCGATTATACAGAGTGAAGTAAACCAGGAAGAAAAACACATATTTTTTTTAAACACTAACGTATATATATGGAATTTAGAAAGATGGTAACGACAACCTTGTGTGCAAGATAGCAAAAGAGACACAGATGTATAGAACAGTCTTTTGGACTCTG
>SJYX01009939.1:12787-67289 GCA_006410675.1 Oreotragus oreotragus | reverse complement strand
CCTGTGGCAGATACATGTTGATGTATGGCAAAACCAATACAATATTGTAAAGTAATTAACCTCCAATTAAAATAAATAAATTTATATTTAAAATAAAAGAAAGAAAATTATGTGTTTGAGTGTTTGTCCCACACCTACTTTGATAAACTGAACCTATCTTAGAGATACTTGGGTTGCAATTAAGACCAGAACGGTCTTACTTTAACATACCTTATATTAATAAACTGGTATTTCCACTAGTGGCTTTAACTTGTAAATTGGGGTTAGGTAGGGCCTCACTGATCAGAAATGCTGCTGCTGCTGCTGCTAAGTCACTTCAGTTGTGTCCGACTCTGTGTGACCCCATAGATGGCAGCCCACCAGGCTCCCCCATCCCTGGGATTCTCCAGGCAAGAATACTGGAGTGGGTTGCCATTTCCTTCTCCAATGCATGAAAGAGAAAAGTGAAAGTGAAGTCACTCAGTCTGTCCAACTGTTAGCGACCCCATGGACTTCAGCCCACCAGGCTACTCCATCCATGGGATTTTCCAGGCAAGAGTACTGGGGTGGGGTGCCATTGCCTTCCCCCATCAGAAATGCTAGCTACTCTTTATTCTTTAACTGCAAACACAGAACCAGTATTTTATATGTCCAAACGATGGTTATATGGATTGAGAAAGGTAACTGATTAGACAGCTGTAGATATCACAGAGACTTGAATTTGCTAAGTTAAATTTTCTTTTAAGCATTGAAGTTCCACGGGACAGTCTGTAAAGTCTTTGTAATCATGTTTCTGCAAGTTTAATCTTATTCCCTGGGAAGCCAAATATAAGAACTATTCTAGTTATGATCTTAGAGACAGAAGGATGAGTCAGAGATACTCTTCTCACTGCACAAGCCAATGAAAAAAGTACTAAAATTAACCTTTGGTCTCATTCCACCAGTGCCTTGTTTCACCAGCCTGTACCTCTTTATATTCCAGGTCAACATAAGCACATTGCTATTCTACTTAATGGTACAATGTTAAGGGTGGTGGTTTTGGTTGAGGGTAAGACAGTCATGAAAACCTGCAGCGAATCCAAAATGGAACACAGGAACATAAGTGCCACACTCCATCCTACTGGGTTATTGGTCACCATGAATGTTTCTCTTTCATTCCTCACTTATCTTTTCCCTTTGTGAAGGATCATTTTCCAGAATCTTGCAAATATGTGGCCTGATTTTGTGGATTCCCTAAAAATTATTGCAACTTCTTTATATGTTTTTTCACACATCTATTAATAAATCTTTTTATTAAACTTAGCCTAAAGAAACTGACATATTCAATAAACCATTCAAAAGGCTAGACTTGATTGTAAAGAAACCAGCATTGATACTCTTATTCATCAGAGCACTTGGTGAAGTCCTTCTTTGATGATAATATTGGGCTTTATCATGATAAATATAATCCCTCCTTAATATGGCTCTATTTTTATTCCTTTGCTTTCCTGTGCTTTCTAATTATGCAAAGTATTCCTCTAGTAATGACCAAAGTCTACCAAGGCTGGTGGCAATTGCAATCAGTTGAAATTAAGAGATAAGAAAATATAAAAGATTGACATAAAACAGTAAACCTTTGATTTAACAGGTGCATGAGTAGTGAGCCCATATACAGCTGGTGATGGCTTTAAACTGTGTTTGCAAATTCTATGATATTTCTTCAAAAAGTGGAGTTTAAGTCTCCTTTTCATCAGTGTGAGAACCTAGTGACTAGCATATGTTAATGTGATGGCATGTAGCTTTGTAAAAGGCACTGGAACTTCAGCTTTTCTCTCTTGGGTTATTGACTCTGAAAGAAGACAGCATGGTGGCCTAAGGGCACATCAAACAGTCCATGGAGAGGCTTCTGAGACAAAGATCTGAGGCTTCCTGTCAACAGCCATGAGAGTGAGTCATCTTGGATGCTGATCTTCTAGCTCCATTCAAACTTTCAGATTATTGCAGCCCAAGCTGACATCTTGACTACAGGATCATGAGGGACTCAAAGTCAGAAGTCTCCAGCTAAATATTTCTTGAGTTCTTGATACACAGAACCTGAGATAATAATTATTTTTAAAAATCTGTGAGATTTGAGGGTAATTTGTTATGCAGTAACAGATAAATAATACATTCCTGAAAGCAATACTTTCTGCATGTCTCTGAAATGGAGAGATACTGAAGTTGAATTGAGTTGAAGTTTCAATCTAGTGATAAAACACAAGTCTTTCTTTTGTTTACTGCAAACAATAGATGATTTGATTACTGTAAGAAGAGAATTCTTTGGCATAAAAATGGAGCCTTTAGGAAAGCTGAAAATGGCAACAAAAAGCACTTGAGAGTTTTCCATTAAAGGTAACTGAAATCATCGAAGGCTACTGTTAGCAAGAGGTTTTTGATGTTGATAGAAAAGGGAGCAAGGGGAAAATGCAACACATTTTCCTAAGGGCATTTTCATTGACCAAAAATAGAGTCTTAGGGGCATTCACACACTAAATTTGGCAGGATTTTCAAATCAGAAAAGCTTATACAAACTCAGTTTGGTATCCTAGCAGAAATGAAAAATGCCTGCAGTTGCTATTGAGTCGGCTTCTCCGGTGCACCAGGGTCTTGCTCTGTCCATTGCAATTTCCCTATGTTCTGCCTACACCTAAATAGTCATAAAAGGTCTCCATACATACTTTACTAATCTCTCCTTGAACTGCTTAATTTGAGAGTACCATCTTGTTCTTGCTGGTAGGATGCTTGGAGATCTGCCCCAAACCTACATGTTGCCTTTTTGCCGATAGGTGGGGATTGGGCCTTATTGAGGTCAGGGCCACCTCATTTTAATTTGTGGCCCCAGCAGAGCATCCAGCCCACAGTAAGCAGTCAACACAAGCTTAATGAACATATGAACAAACATACTCAGAGGAAGCAGAATTAAAACATACAGTAAGGCGTAAGGATGGAGAGAAAACCCATTCACCAAAAAGTATATTTTGAATGAACCTGAGAAGCAATACAGTCCATCTCAAGTATTACGGAGCTTGAGAATACTGCAAGAAGCTGCATATTTAAAAAATTCTCTTCAGATAAAATGTAACCTCTAAGTCAAAACTTGACCTGTAAGAATAAGTTTTGTGTTTAAGAGCCAAATGCTTAGCAATCAGTCCAGCCTCATTGAATCTTCATGCTCCTTTTCTAGTTCTACAATGATAAGAAAGTCATTTAAACATTTGCAGCCTCAGTTTTCTTATCTGTGAGATGGGAATAACAATGTCTACCTTTAAGTATTGTTGTAAAGGTTAGTGAGATCATATTTGTAAAGCCCTTAGTGTAGGGCTGAACCCTGAGACAGAATTCAATAAATGAAAGCTTTTATGTTTTTGTTATGATTTCTCAAAAGGCATTATGATTTATCAAAAGACATACAAAGCTAAAAATGGAGTAAACACAAAAATTAAAGATAACATATGCTATGGATAATCTTTCTCCCTTTATTACACAATGTAAACTTGTACTCAAAATATGCTAGTCCCTGATCACTTAATCAGTCATTATGCATTGAGTATTTCCATCCTGGCCTCCCTCCTATGTCAACTAAGCTTCTGCTTTAGGGCCTTTGCACTTACTGTTTCATCTGCTTCAAAAGCTCTTCTTTCAGATATTTACACATCTCTATGATTCACTTTGCTCAGATTACTATACAAATACAACAGAGGTTTCACTTCTCCTTACCTGGCTTAAATTTTCTTTATAGCCATTGTTACTACCCGGTATGTAGGCATACACTCAGCTCTCCATATCTACAGTTTCTGCATCCTTAATTTGGATTCAACCAATTGAGGGCTGAAATATATTTTATAATTCTAGAAAGCTCCAAAAAGCAAAACATGAATTTGCCATGCACCAGAAACTATTTACATTGTGTTTGCATTTATCCACATGTGGTTACATTGTGTTAGGTACTACCAGTGATCCACAGATGATTTTAAGCATACAGGAGATACACATAATTGGTATGCAAATATATCATTTTATATAAAGGACTTCAGTATCCCCAGATTTTGGTATCTGGGGACTGTGCTAGAACTAATTCCCTGTGGATACTGAGGACAACTGTATTTGCTTCTTGGTGTATTATCCATCTTCCTCATCCCTATACTCAGGAGGGCAGCAACTTTGCTTTACTCACTGCTGAGTCCCAGTTTATAGAACAGTGCTTAGCACTTAATGAGTATGTAATAAATACTTGATGAATGAGTGACTGAATAAAATTCTGAGTTACAAAGATAATAGTGTATGATATTATACCAGAACTAGAGCTTACAGACTATCTACTTGCATTTGTGCATTATTTTCTTCCCACCTGCATATCCTAATTCCATATTTTAAGTCAAATTTAACTTCAACTCCCAGTCCCAACTCTCAACTGTTCCCAGGGAGATTTGTTCAATAAGTACATCTGACATTAATACATCCCTTCTCTGAAATCCCTTAAGTTAGATCCTGATTAATGAGAAATGATTGAACAAGAGAAGCCATGTGACTGATTTCCTGTGGTGGAGAAAGGTACTTTGTGCTTTGGTGAAGACAGTCTCTATTGAACTTCTTCAACCTAATAGCTTTATGCATAAGTACATACATACTCACCTGGTGTTTGTACTTCTACCATCCTCTTCAAGCCTCCCAAGGGAAGGTGTGGGGGCATATGAACTAGACAACCCAGTTTTGGCTGGTACCTAAATCCTGTAGAAGTCACTTCAAATGCATGGACTGTCCAGTTAGCATAAACCTGCCCAGCCCTTGACATAAATACATTAGTTTTCTGATTAGATAAGAAAGAATATTTATGTTATCATAATTCTATTCCATATCCTAGGAGATCTAGGAGATTACTCAGTCATCTTGCAAGGAGAGAGGTAAAAAAAGGAGGCATTTTCCAAGAGCCCTAGCTCTAGGATCAATATACAAACTGTGCTCTTGAGCAAATAGTTTACTCTCTTTGAAATGAAGTTTTCTTCTCTGGAAATACTTGGCCAATTTATCACACAAGGATGGAAGTGGCCTCATAAGCTATATAGAGCTTTATATATTGAAGTGAAATTTACCTTGACTGTTATGCCCAACTGTTGCGGTCTTAGTAGATAGCTACCATGCACTAAGCCAAGGGCTGTGGATGTGATGAGTGCTACAACAAACCTAGGGCTACTGAATTAGTTTCCCAGGGCTAGAACACAGTACCACAGACTGGACAGCTTAAACAACAGACCTTTATTGTCTCATAGTTTTGAAAGTTAAAATCAGAGATCAAGGTTTTGCTCCTTCTAAGAGCTATGAGAAAGGATCTGATCCATGCCTCTCTCTTAGTTTCTGGGGGTTTTCTGGCTTTAGAAGCATTCCCTCAGTCTCTGCCTTTACCTTCACATGACATTCTCCCTGTGTGTGTGTGTCTTTGTGACCCAATATTCCCTATATATATAAGGACACCAGATACAATGGCCTAGGGTTCATCCTAATGACCCTATCTGAACCTAGCTAATTACATCTGCAATGACTCCACTTCCAAATAAGGTCACATTGTGAGATACTGGGGGACAGGATATCAACATATGAATTTGGGGGAGAAATAATCCAACCCACGTAACAACTGTGTACCCAGAATGCCTTACCAGATCATATTATCATGAGGCAAGACTTTGTTTTCGAGTTAATCTAATTTACCTTCCCTTACAATATGTTCTGTTTCCTCTAGCCGACTGCCACACACTTCCATGATATCTTCCTATTGGTGCCCAGACATCAGTTCCATTCCAGTGAGGAGAGAGGTGGAGTGGTCTGCCCTAGTGGGATGAATATTTTATCACTCATGTTGTTCAGAGTTGCTTGAGCAAGGTGATAATCAAAAGCAGATGAACTTTCAGTTGGTTATATTATTGTTGTTAAATCCTCTACAGAAAGTGTATCCCTTTCTTGCCAGCACTCAGAGAGGATTGCTCCCACTGACCTGCCCTTCACATGCCACTGCCAGACCTGCCCAAACACAGCTCAACTCACCAGTGGGAATAGCATGAATGATTTCCCAGGAGGCTCCTCAATCCCTCTGCAAATAGAATTTCACCAAACCTCATCCACAAATGCATAAACATGCCCAGATATCCTTGTTTAGAAAAGCTATCCTAAATTTGTTTATGGCCAAGAGAGTACAAAATGACCTTCTAAAAATGTACTGGAGTATGATTAAACAAGCCCAAGAAGGACCATTTATCTTTGGAAATGTACCTTTCATGGCTCTGCTATGTATTGTTAATTAAAGATTCATATTTTGTGAAGTTAATGTTAATTTGTCAGTCTTGCTGGGATGCAAATAATTTTTGTCCAGTTGAAAAGATAACCCTGTTAGGCATTCACCTAGCAATCTTACTCTTATTTTCTTAAATGCCTACAAATACCCAGCTCCTCAAAAAATTTTAATCGAATTTATTATCTTAGTGGGTCCATTGTTAACTAATTAATATGTCTTTGACATGGTCAAAATGCACCAGTCCTCAATAGAAGGATATGCCTAGGCTGCATCCCAATTTTTATAGTGTATGGCTTATTTCAAACTGCTTAATGTTCTGAAGTATGGTTGATGAAGACACTGGTACTTTTTTTGTTTAATATATTTCTTTCTCTTCTTCCATTTGACTGCTGTCAAGGCTTCATTCTTTTTTACTCAATGTGAGAAAGAGCCACCAATAAAAGGAGAGAGAAAGGTTGTTCTTGTACACATGTAAGAGCAATTAGAAGGAGAGTTTTAGGTAGAAAATAGAGTGAGATGACTTTCCATTGAATTGTATACTTGCCACACAATGAAAATTAGTTTCTGGGCAGATGATGCCTGAAGAGAGGGGACATGAGTTCTCATTGGTGGCAAAACCAAGAATGACATGGAGGATTTAACATCACTGAAAATTCTTTCTCTCTAGGACTTTTCCCAGGATTCCTGATTATGCAGCTTTATGTTTGTTTATTTTTTTTCCTCAAAATCTAACCAACAGGAGATTGAATATTAAGAGAGATGGCAAATACCCTGTTTTACTGGAGTTACACTTTCTTTTTCAAGCCCTCAAGTTGGTCATCTGCAGTGTGCATTCCCAGGTTTTTGTGTAAGAAGTCGCTATAATGGAAGGTGTGGTAGTGGCCCTTATGTACTGAATATTAGATACTGAAGTGAGTTGCAAAGCATCGCCCTGCAGGACTTCCAAGAAGGGAATCAGAAGTGAATTATACCCCTAATCTTCATGGGGATTATAAAAAAGTCTAGATAGGTGGAGCTGAGGGGAGGATTTCTGGCAAGGATTTCTTTGAAAAGAGTTATGCTTAGTACCGTGCCTAAGGTAAGAAGCAACAGATGCTTCACCTTTAGAAAGAGATGGTAACAGAGCTAATCTGATAGCTGGTTTTGTGTCCCTTGAACCTGTAACACAGAGTGGTTCTTGGATGTGGAAAATTAGCCTGTCATTAAAAAAAAGTCCTCCCCTGCCCATGGCCATGGGTGGAGTGTGCTTCTCCTGTGTCTTGATCCATCACTCTACTATGTGACTTGATTTGTCAATAGGATGTTAGCAACTGATTCAAGCAAGAGCTTGGAATGTGTATGGGCATGCCTCTCAGTGGCTCCACTTTTGTCATGGGAAGAACATGCCTGGCTAGCCACTTGGTGTAAAAAGAATAAAAGACTCATAGAATAGACCTGCTGCTACAACCAATCCATAGATATAAGAATAAACTACTGTTATTTTTAAGCCACTGAGATTTGAGGTTGTTTGCTATAGAGCATCATTGTGGTCACAGATGATTGGTAGTTTTGTCTTACTGCTTTGATGGTAGAGAAAAAGAGAGTTGCTCTTTGCTTGGAATCAACCCCCGCTCTCAGTGCATCCAAAGACATGCTTGAGAGTTTCTGGTGAACTGGATGTGCACTCTGCATTGGAAAGAGACTTAGCATGGGGATTGTGTCAGGTAAGGCTGACAGATTTGTTTGGTACAGAAACAATGATCCCTTATAATATTCAAATAGCTTATTATACATAGAGATAGCAAAAGCAAGAGGAGCAAATGTGCTAGTTTTCTGTGTCTCTTGTTTAACAAGGCAGCACCAGAATAAAAGGGTCTAGACACTACACCATGAATGGTAGGACATCCTGGCGCTGAAAAGCCCATTCTTGTTGCAGATAAGCCATTTAGTAGCCTGCAGCTCTACTCTAATAGGAGTGAGACAGAAAGTCTCAGACCTTGTCAGAATCCAGGTGGCACTGAGGAGCCATCTGGTGACAGCCTCCCAGGAAGGTAAGTGAGAGATGGCCCCTTCTGCACTGTATATCATCATTAGTCTGTCAGCCCCGAAGAAGTATTTGAAGGGACTGCTGTGCTCTGCCCTACTTAGTTGCTCAAACTCTTTGCAACCCTATGGACTGTATCCTGCCAGGCTCCTCTCTCCATGGCATTCTCCAAGCAGGAATACTGGAGTGGGTTGCCATGCCCTTCTCTGGGGGAATGAATCTTCCTAACCCAAGGATGGAACCCAGGTCTTGGGTGGATTCTTTACCACCTGAGCCACCAGGGAGGTCCAAGAATACTGGAGTGGGTAACCTACCCTTTCTCCAGGGGATCTTCCAGATCCGGGAATCAACCCGGAGTCTCCTGCATTGCAGGCAGATTCTTTACCAGTTGAACTATCAGAGAAGCCTGAAAGCTGCTTCCAGAAGTATTTTCAGATTTGAAAATAGTAGGCAACTTTTCAAGTGCCAAAATGCAGTCTACAATAATATTTATTAAAAATATTCTATCTCTATTCATAATTATAGAGCTTATCAGAGATTTTTTCTTAAGGCATAGCCATGGATGCAAGTAATCGCATTGCAGAAACATTTTCCTTTGTGCAATACTGTATGTTATATATAGCATATATACATGTGGGCTTCCCAGGTGTGCAGTGGTAAAAAATCTGCCTGCCAATGATGATATGCAAAAATCCTGAGTTCAGTCTCTGGGTCAGGAGGGTTCCCTGGAGTGGGAAACGGCAACCCATTCCAGTATTCTTGCCTGGAAAACCCCACGGATGGAGGAGCCTGGCAGGCTATGGTCCATGGGGTTGCAAAGAGTTGTGCACAACTGAGCAACTGAACGCACACACAGAAATACATACGTGGTAATAAATGTATTGTCTTAAAAAGACTTGTTTATAAGACTATTGTGAATAAAATCCCTTTTAGATGAGAGTTCAAAATAATAGCAAATTTTTGCAAAGGCTCTCAAGTTGAGTTAGGACTTGGAAAAGTTTTACTGCCTTTGGGGAGGTGATATAAATACCAATTTTAGTAAATATTTGAAGGCAAGGACAGACAACATGCAATCAGTGTTGAAGCAAAACATAGATGATTCTATGGAAGGTGTTAGCTGACCTGCCCATATTCTATGTCATGCTATCAAATAGCATTTGATGTTCTTTCTATTGACATTGAAGTAATTGTCATGAAATCTTTGTACTTTGGTATTTGTACTGGTGTGTGTGTGTGTGTGTGTGTGTGTGTGTGAGTTGCTCAGTTGTGTCAGACTATTTGCCACCCCATGGACTATAGCCTGCCAGGCTTCTATGTCCATGGAATTCTCCAGGCAAGAATACTGGAGTGGATTGCCATTCCCTTCTCCAGAGGAACTTCCCATCTCAGGGACTGAACCCTTGTCTCTTTCATCACAGGCTGATTCTTTACCATTTGAGCTACAGGGAAGTCATAGTGTATGGTTGGAATTGAGCAATTAAAGGATTTTTGTGATCTTGTTGTCATTTAGTATTTTTCAATCTTCTGACATTCCCAAAGCCCATTGACTCTTTGACAAATGCAATTGAGAATCCTCGGTATATTCAAAGCACTAAAATTATGTTTTAATTCTGAAGGGATGCCTCCTCCTAAATCTTATTGACTTTTAAGTAATCTGTTAAGGGAAGTCTACTTATTTCTTATCACTTA
The DNA here is from genome assembly GCA_006410675.1 of Oreotragus oreotragus. Taxonomy (NCBI): domain Eukaryota; kingdom Metazoa; phylum Chordata; class Mammalia; order Artiodactyla; family Bovidae; genus Oreotragus; species Oreotragus oreotragus. The sequence continues at coordinate 57,297 of SJYX01009939.1, read as the reverse complement.
CAGTTTTCAATATCTCTTTAGCAGTAAGATTATGCAAATTAAGAGAAAAGCAAACAGTATTATTGAAGACTCCATCACTTGAAGGAACGCATTGAATGTGTTAAAGAAAAATGACAAAAAAAAACTTATCCTTCAAGTGTTAAGGCTGTTCTTAAAAGGACAAACTTATTTATGAACAGAATAAGAAAATCTGACTTGAAGTGGATAATTCTTACAGTACTTGCCATGACTATCTTTTGAAATGGATTTTATCCTTTGAAACATTCAATTCTGTTATATGGATGCTACGAAATACTCTTATAGTATGTGTAGTATTGAAGAAAGGATTGAAATTTGATGATCATGCTCTTTCATTTTAGAAAATCTGACTTGAAGTGGATAATTCTTACAGTACTTGCCATGACTATCTTTTGAAATGGATTTTATCCTTTGAAACATTCAATTCTGTTATATGGATGCTACGAAATACTCTTATAGTATGTGTAGTATTGAAGAAAGGATTGAAATTTGATGATCATGCTCTTTCATTTTTTGTCAGTAACAACATTTTAAAAATTGTTGATCAAGTGATTCAATGTATTCCGGAAGAATGGAAAAGCAAGCTATGCCATGAAAGATGGCATTGTGTGCTTCAAAAAAAAAAAAAAACCAGATTATAAGAGTCAGTCTTACAGTTGTTCATTTTATGCATGTGCATGTTCAGTATACCGGCTTACAGTGTTAATTTGAGCATAGCTGCTCAATATAGCGGGGAGGGCAGTGGCTCCCCACTCCAGCACTCTTGCCTGGAAAATCCAATGGACGAAGTAGCCTGGTGGGCCCATGGGGTCGCTAACAGTCGGACAGACTGAGCGACTTAACCTTCACTTTTCTCTTTCATGCATTGGAGAAGGAAATGGCAACCCACTCCAGTGGTCTTGCCTGGAGAATCCCAGGGATGGGGGAGCCTGGTGGGCTGCCGTCTGTGGGGTCACACAGAGTCGGACACGACTGAAGTGACAATGTTCAATCGACAAAAAACAAAATAAGTTAGATGTGACCACTGTATAAGCTATGTTACAATATGGTGGGAACTTAGATTGTAACTGTAAGAAATTTCATAAGCAAATTCTGTAAAATAAGTAACTTGTCAGGAAAGCCAACTCAGCAGAGAAATATTATTAAAGAAAGAAGTATGTAATTTAGACATTTATCAGCTCTTTCAGATAAAATACAAATAATTTTTAGTATCAAATATATCTATTTCCATATTTTTCTTTTTTCTCAATCTGCAGTGCATGGACAATTCAAAATAATTAATGTTTTCCTGAGTAGCCCATAGCTTTATTTGCTTAATCTGACAACCCTGGTCAAATAGAGGATGTCTTGGGGACACCCTCCCTTGAGGAGGTCTCTGTCTAAGCTATCTAATTTACTTGGGAACCAATCTTTGACACAAACAGATCATTAAATAAAGAGGAAAAGTATTCATGATAAATATAGAGTCTTCAAATAGACCGAGAACCTTGGAAATTTATCCAATAAGAGAAGAAATCCCATCACCAAAGATGGCCTTTCAACTTTGCCTCAGTAGCCCAACAGCTAGACAGACGCAAGTAGATAGCCCATATATACTTGTATAAATTTTTCATCTCTTTGTAGACATTTTAAAAGTCAGAGTTCACATAAAAATAGCTCATGGTTCTTGCTTACTGTGGGCAGAGCTAATGTTGAGCCCTGGAAGATGCTTCCTGGGAAGGAGTTTGAGCACGAAGGAGTGTGTAATCTGTCTGCCCGAGGGTTGCCTGTCCCTGCGGGCAGCTGGGAGACTTTGGGTTGCATTTTTATTGTTTCTTAAGTAGCAGCAGCACTTCCATTAACATATTCCCTGGTTAAAAGATAAACTTCATTCATATAAATGTTCTCTAGGGCTTGTCTTTCTGTCTATAATGCTTCTCTTAATGGCCTCTCAAAAAATGACCTTTTCCATCCTTGTTGTAAATTTACACCAAGAGCCATGTTGCTGTCTCCTGGCTTGGGCGTAGGGTTTAGCAAAATCCTCAGACCATTCTTTACCTGTGGGTTACTGTTAGGAGATGGCCACCCACTCCAGTATTCTCGCCTGGAGAATCCCATGGACGGAGGAGCCTGGTAGGCTACAGTCCACGGGGTCGCAAAGAGTCGGACACGACTGAGCCACTTCACCTCACCTACTGTTAGGAGAAGTGATGAGGCAAAGCAGAAGTGGAATTCACAAAGAAAGCAGTGTTTCAAGTAACAAAGCGCCTTCAACAATGAGATGCTTACTGAGGCAGGACCCATAGCGGCACTGGCTAGGAATCCGGAAAATGCAACTCACATCTGAGCTTCCCCTTAAGAAGTGAAAGCAGGCTTCAAGACACAGTGGTATTTAAACATATAAAGGAGAGCTTTGGTGGAAAGAGCAGTGGATTCACACTCTTACAGACTGATTTTACGACAGGTCTGAGTTCAAGTTTTTGCTGGAAAAAAAAACCCAACCCTTTGAAGTGTGTTACCTCTTTTGATAAAACATATGGGTGTGATGTCTTTCTCATGAAATTGTGAGGATTAAACACACACACAGGCACTCAGTAAATGTTATTTGTCTTTACCCTTCATTTATTCGTGCCTTCAAAATCCCATGGACAGAGGAGCCTGGTGGGCTGCAGTCCTTGGGCTCACCAAGAGTCAGACATGACTGAGCAATTTCACTTTCATTTTTCACTTTCATGCATTGGAGAAGGCAATAGCAACCCACTCCAGCATTCTTGCCTGGAGAATCCCAGGGGCGGGGGAGCCTGGTGGGCTGCCGTCTATGGGCTCTCACAGAGTCGGACACGACTGAAGTGACTTAGCAGTAGCAGCAGTGTCATTCAACAGACACTTATTGAGCCCCTACTATGTGACTGCACTCTGGAGGGTGTTAGGGATATAATGAAGACAAAACTCCCTCCCTCCAAAAAAATAACCAAAACCCAGAGCCCTTGATTCCTACCCTTTATGGTTATCACACTGGAAGAAGAGATAGAAATTAGACATCAGATTATAACTAGAATACTTGATACGAAAGGGAGATTTTGATGTTATAAGAATACACTTTAGGGGGCTTCAGATCAGCTTTCTCTTATTAAAACTGAATGTAGATTCAAAGGATGACTAGGAAACAACTGGGCTAACAGGAGTTACCATGAACAAAGTTGGGAGGGAGCATTGGGTATCTCAAGAAAGGGAAAAGAAACACCAATAAAGCATATTGGAAACTATAAAGAAACGTGCAGAGAGCAGCTTGGTGTTTGGTCTTACTTGCAAAGTTGAAACAAATTACATCAGAACACTCATATTAGCTCTAAAATTCAGCACATATAGCTTCATATTCCACCACACTGAATATTGTGGACTGACTCAGTGCAGAGAAATGGATTAAATTTTCCTTAATGGTCACTCAATTCAATTATTTATTGACCAAAGTAACCAGATCACAACCAATTATTTCAGTCTTCTTAATAACACATTAGCTTGATTATAGCGATAATTGCGAAAGATGACCCCGTTAATTGGTTTAGGGGAAAATGGGTTTTCCCATATATGTAAGGCTTAATGTAATCTAACATTGTTTGGTTAGAATCTAGCTGGAAATGGAAAGATGTGTTCATGACAAGCTAGTTTAGGCTTTAAAAATATGTCTTTGTTTATGACCTTATAGTACTGATCTCATTTTGACCTGACATGACCTGATATATTATGCATGACTTCTAGGGTCCAAGGATACATCTATATATCTGTCAGAGAACCCACATCAGGAACATAAACCTTGAGAACATAATCCTTTAACAGAGTAAGATAACTACACTATAGTTTTAGAGAACTCAGACACATAACAGCGTTTCTATAGAGTTTATCCCCAAATACAGTTTGGCAGATCAAGCCAGAGATTGAGAATCACCCAAACTGGGGTTTGAATCTAAGCTTGACCATGAGTTGTGTGCCTTTGGACAAATTACCTAAGTTGTATGGGGCCTTAGGTTCATCATCTGTAAGATGGGAATTATAATTCTCATTTCTCAAGATTAAGTGAAATCAAATGCACTCACAGCTATCCAATTAGTATTTATTACTTTATCATCTTCCATTATAATTTAACCGAGGAGACTGGACATACACAATGAGGAAACTGATAAGCCCAAATAGTAGTTCCTGAGGACAGAAAGGAGTTTCACAGGGAATGATAGCAGAGTCCATGGAGAAGATGTCGGGGCAGGACTCAAGACAGGCAGTCACTGGGCTCAGAGGATTCCATCTCCCAGAGATGGGAGCATCAATACTGCTGACTATTGAACTAACTTGATTCACCTGCAAAAGAGCTGATGTATTTGAGAACCACGGAATAACCTGGGAATGCATGCTAAGTCACTTCAGTTGTGTCCGATTCTTTGCGACTCTATGGACTGTAGCCCACCAGGCTCCTCTGTCCATGGGATTCTCCAGGTAAGAATACTGGAGTGGGTAGCCATTCTCTTCTCCAGGGAATCTTCCCAACCCAAGGATTGAACCTGTGCCTCTTACATCTCCTGCTTTGGCAGGTGGGTTCTTTGCCACAAGCGTCACCTGGGAGTATCTGTATTCTAAAAAGACCAATGTGCAAAAAACTGCTTTTTGCTCCCCTTGCTGAAAAACCACTGCTCTAAATTAATTCTTACTTCTTCAGCTCAAAAGACAGACTCAAAAGGCCTGAGGGGAACTGATCTGTCATAACTGGTGTGAAGTTATTATTGTGCTCAGGAGATTTACATGGAGGACCTGACTACCTTTGTTATTACCATCTCAGAAAGAAATAGAACTTGCATTCTGAGGAAGCCAGTTTCAGTTTTTCAAAATCCCACGAACTCTTCAGCTTGCAAGAGAATTCTATCGGCAGTCCCTTGGAGCTGGCTGCAGTCTTGTGTTAAAATCATGATCCCATTAACCATGGAACTATTAATCTTCTTATAGACTGTTAGACAGAAAACCGCAGGCAGTGAAATAACAGCTGGTTGGGAGTGATGAAACTTTAAAGGGCACAGTTGAGAGGCCTGGTGTGAAACCACACCGAAGCTCAGCCTTCCAGCAGCAAACTCAATTGCCATCCTAGACAGGCTGGCTGAAACACGTACTGAGCTGGCAAGAGCCACCAGATGGGTGTGAGGAGCCTGGGATGCCCAGCTAGTCATGTAACTCACAGCACAAGCCTTGGAAGCGGCAGCCAAAAAATAAAATCCTTGAACTCGCACAGATTCTGACCAGCCCACACACATTTTCTCCCTCCACTTCCCACACTTACCTGTCAGCCATGGCACAGGCACTGGCAAACTGCCTGGAGAAATGCTGGAGGGTTTCTCATTTTATTAGGACTCATATTTGCCCACAGAGCAATTTTCTTAATATCTAGCCTGGGCTTTGCCACAGTGCTGGCTTAAAGAGCTATGCTATTTAAGTAAAATTTAGTCCTAGGGCTCCCAAGACTTAAAATGATGATAAAGGTATAGCCAATCAGGTCAGCCCCGGGAGGATTTGGCTTGAAGGACAGGACCACTGTCATATTTCTGAGTTCCTGATGGTTCCCAGTAGTCTCCAGGTCTGGATATGTTAAGCTGGAGTTGGGGCAGGAATAATGTCACCCAGCCTCCTCCTATGAGCCAAGCAAAAATTTCAATGAGAAAACGCAAAAGCTGATAATCAGCTGGAAATTGTCATAGCTGGGGCTGCAGAGTGTAGAGGCAACAGGAATCCCTTGGAGAAAGAGCCAGTGGAGCCCAGTAGCTTTAGTGGAGGACAGCATTTTCGTGGGGTCCTGTGAGATGTGTAACGTGGTAATTACTCAAGTTTTACCTTAGCTGCTTTTCAGGGCTTTGCTTTCTCAGGTGTTCCTCTTTTACTATTTGCAAAAAGCAGTCTCCTCCATAAGGGTGTGGAGAAATTGGAAACTTCCTATGTTGCTGCCAGGGTAGCCACTTCGGAAAAAAGTCTGGCAGTTCTGCAACAAATTAAAGAGGGTTACCTTATGACCCAGAAATTTCTCTCCTAGGTATATACGTAAGAGAATTGAAAACATACGTCCACAAAAGAGACTTATTTCCAAAGGATCATAACAACAGCATTAATAATAGCCCCCAAATGAAAACAACCCACATGTCCATCAACAGGTGAATGCATAAACGAAATGTAATATATCCTCCCAATGGAATATTATTCAACCATGAAAATGAGTGAAGTATTGATATATGCTATAACATGGATAAAATTTGAGAGCATCATGCCAAAGTGATAGAGAAGCTAGATGCAAATTATGACTCCATTTAAAGGAGATGTTCAGATAAGGGGATTTTACAGAGACAGAAAGTAGATCAGTGTTTGCCTGGGATCAGTATGGGGGCCATAGGGAGTGACTGCTAATGCATATGGGGTTCCTTTTGGGGGTGATAAAATTGATCTGGATTTAGATAGTGGTGATGGTTACACAACCTTTTAAACATAATAGTGAATAGTGAGTGAGTGCAGAGAAGGCAATGGCACCCCACTCCAGTACTCTTGCCTGGAAAATCACATGGATGGAGGCGCCTGGAAGACTGCAGTCCATGGGGTCACTAAGAGTTCGACACAGCTGAGCGACTTCACTTTCACTTTTCACTTTCGTGCATTGGAGAAGGAAATGGCAACCCACTCCAGTGTTCTTGCCTGGAGAATCCCAGGGATGGGGGAGCCTGATAGGCTGCCATCTATGGGGTCTCACAGAGTTGGACATGACTGAAGTGACTTAGCAGCAGCAGCAGCAGCAGTGAGTGAGTGAGTGAAGTCACTCAGTCGTGTCCCACTCTTTGCGACCCCGTGGACTGTAGGCCACCAGGTTTCTCCGTCCATGGGATTCTCCAGGCAAGAATACTGGAGTGGGTTGACTTTTCCTTCTCCAGGGGATCTTCCCAACCCAGGAATCAAACCCAGGTTTCCTGCATTTCAGGAAGATGCTTTAACCTCTGAGCCACCAGGGAAGCCCTTTTAAACATAATAAAACCCACTGAATTGTGTAATTCAAATGGTGAATTCACAGTATGTAAAAATATCTCATTTTTAAAAATATCTCATCCAAAATGAAAAGAGACTTTAGAAAGTTTAATTAAGAGACAGAATCTAGATTTGTGTTTGGAAGTTCGCATGCTTACTTAGGACCTCGGATAGACATTTCATTTTGAGCACTTTATAATGTCTATAAAAAGATATTTTCTTTGAAAGAGTAAAACCATGAATTTCAAATATAAGTAAATATAAATAAAGCAAATATAAAATGAACTCATATCAGAAGTTTTAGTTAATTAATGAGGAAATTAGTAAGATGCAACAGCAACTTCAAGGAGTGTTCAAAGAATGAGAAATATATAGGCAGAAAGGGAAAATGAAATGAACCTTAAAATTATTATAAAACTAGCCTATCCACAGGGCAATAATCAACTGTGTTCCACAAGCCATAATTTATTTGCATTTCTGTGGACAAGAATCATTTGCATTATTATCAGTATTCTTCAACCTACAAAGTTGTGAAATAGCTCAAAGTTAACAAAAGGCAGAGGAAAATCCCTGAAAAGATGTGCTAGAGAGGAGATATAGTAATAAAACTTTTTTGCTCATTTCAAAGTCTGTAATTTTTCTTGGCTTGTCTAAGATACTGTAGGTACTTTGATGGTTGAATGGAAGAATGAATGAATACTACTGTTTCATTTAAATTTATTTTGTTTTAATCAGTTCAGTTCAGTCCAATCGCTTAGTCGTATCCAACTCTTTGCGACCCCATGAACCGCAGCATGCCAAATCATACATATTCAAACTTACATACTCCATAATAAATGCTGGTCATGTCAATCATTATCCAGTGGATCTGTATTTATTTAGAAGTTACTGGGTGCTAGGTCAGGAGCTTACAATTTAGTTGGGGTGGCCTGGGTGAAAAAATGAAAAACATCTGAATATGAGAGTGATTAACCACTTAATGAGAAACACTAACATTGCAAAAGAGAGCCCAGAGAAAAGCGAAGTCACTGTGGGCTGAAACACTGAGAAAGGAAGTGGTATTTTGAGCTGCACTTTCAACACACAACACATATTTAATGATCAGTCAGTAAAGGTGACACAGTAAGATAAGTGCTTGTGTTCAAATGACACAATCCAGACTGAATCTCAACGTCACTCTCTTTGTAAAGTAAGTTGGGCAAGTTACATGAGCTTTCTGCACCACAGTTTTCTCTTTTTCAAAATGAGACTAATAAATGGAACCTAACCCATGGGCTTAGATGGTAAAGCGTCTGCCTGCAATGTGGGAGACTCTGGTTCAGTCCCTGGGTTGGGAAGATCCCCTGGAGAAGGAAATGGCAACCCACTCCAGTGCTCTTGCCTGGAAAATTCCATGGATGGAGGAGCCTGGTAGGTTACAGTCCTTGGGGTCACAAAGAGTCAGACACAACTGAGCGACCTCATACTCATAACCCATGAATTGCAGATGGTGACTGCAGCCAAGAAATTAAAAGATGCTTACTCCTTGAAAGGAAAGTTATGACCGACCTAGACAGCATATTAAAAAGCAGAGACATTACTTTGCCAACAAAGGTCCATCTAGTCAAGGCTATGGTTTTTCCAGTAGTTATGTATGGATGTGAGAGTTGGACTATAAAGAAAGCTGAGCACCAAAGAACTGATGCTTCTGAACTGTGGTGTTGGAGAAGACTCTTGAGAGTCCCTTGGACTTCAAGGAGATCCAACCAGTTCATCCTAAAGGAGATCAGTCCTGGGTGTTCATTGGAAGGACTGATGTTTAAGATGAAACTCCAATACTTTGGCCATCTGATGGGAAGAGCTGACTCATTTGAAAAGACCTTGATGCTGAGAAAGATTGAGGGCAGGAGGAGAAGGGGATGAGAGAGGATGAGATGGTTGGATGGCATCACCAACTCAATGGACATGAGTTTGGATAGGCTCTGGGAGCTGGTGATGGACAGGGAGGCCTGGTGTGCTGTGGTTCATGGGGTTGCAAAGAGTTGGACATGACTGAGTGACTGAACTGAATCGAACCCATGAATATCTCATGAAGATTAAACGAGCTAAAAAAGGTAAAGTGTCACAAGCCGCATGTTACATATAGTAAACTCTCAATAAATAATATTTATGTCCATTAAACTGTTACTGAGGGCCATTTCTTGTTTTGTAACAGCACAAAGTCAGGAGGGAAGAAAGCTGTGTACAGGGAAGGGGTGTTGATTTCTTAGAATGCCTATAAGGTGAAAGCTCTCCCCAACACATTTATATATGTCATTTCCTCTAATTCTTACAATAAACCTGCCAGTTAAGTATCATCATACTCTTCTTAAAGGTCAGGAAAAGGGACCCACAGGGTGGATTAAAATCCTGGCTCATCTTGGGCTGAGAATCAGTGTTTGCCATATGTATGCCTTGTGCTCAGAGCAGGAATGCACGTGCCTTGTGCTGAGAGAGCACAGAAGGGGAAATCCTTCTCTATCAAGAGAAATATCTTGGCAGGGGGAGAGCATTCCAGGTTGGGAAGTGGCTTAGATGGAAACATAAGGGCAAACAATGGGAAATGGGAGGCAGGTTTTATAAACAATAACAGTAACACGTGCAGCAATGACAAGGCAAGAGGAAAGGCTAATAACATCGTTATGTTTGGATGAAAACACATGAGGAGAAGGGCAGAAGCCTGGAGCGGTACTCTCAGCACAAGCATGTAGAACGGCTTTAACTATTTCAGGCCTTGCCATTTCCCTTACATCAGTGTTGTCAAGCATTTCTTTGTAGCAGCAGGATCCTCTTGCCCTCTTGGCCTTCTCTTCCTCCACTTGCAGAAAGACAGAACTTGAGGACAATCTTTGGAGCTACATAGCTCCTTGGTTAATAGAACACTGTGCAAAAAAATAAATAAATAAGCTGAGTTAGTCAGAAATGATAATCCATCTAAGCAACCTGGAATTCTACACTCAAACAGTCAGCAACTGTTTGAGGTCAGAGACAGGTGATGTCACTGGTAGGGAGGGCAATGATTCAGTCCACTGGGAGGAGTGAGGTAACTCACAAGAATAAAAAATCTAGGTCATATCCACAAAATTGTGGTAGTAGAATGGAACCCAGTAGTGTAAAATGTAGATCAGAGAGTGGAAACACAGAAGGGGACATAACTTCCAGTATCTCTGAAGTACAACAGCTGTTTGTGAACTTCGGGTGACTTTTATATTTCTGAGAGCTTGACCACCTGGCCCAGTCACTTTCTTTGAGCATGTATCCAAATATATATTCTATTGTCTATGTCAAAGACAGAGTCACGTCTTGTTGTTGGCCAGGGGATATAGCAGGAGGATTGTCAATCCCAGATGCTTCTTCATAGCCAACTGCTGCTGCTGTTACTGCCAAGTCGCTTCAGTTGTGTCCGACTCTGTGCGACCCCATAGACGACAACCCACCAGGCTCTGCCGTCCCTGGGATTCTCCAGGCAAGAACACTGGAGTGGGTTGCCATTTCCTTCTCCAATGCATGAAAATGAAAAGTGAAAGTGAGGTTGCTCAGTCGTGTCCGACTCTTCACGACCCCATGGACTGTAGCCTACCAGGCTTTTCCATCCATGGGATTTTCCAGGCAAGAGTACTGGAGTGGGATGCCATCGCCTTCTCCATCATATCCAACTAGGAGGGTGGTTTAAGCCTGAGGTTTTGTGTCAAGGCCTCTCCATTATCTGAACCATTATTTTCTGAGACACTTAATGGGGGATTCTATTGGCTGAAAGTCACTAGGTGTCTGAGGGTTCAACTTACATAAATCAATGGAAATTTACAATATATTTGATGGATCTTGACTTCGAACCTAAGCCCTAGTGATTTCAAGGTCACACTGCTCACGGTTTTTAATTTCAAATTTTCTTTAATGAAGAACCTTTAGAAGATTAATAAAAAAATGTTCCAGCCAGGCTTCTGATGACAGAATATGGCCTTTCAGTTACAAAAAGAAAATATATATTGGACCTCCCCTTGGCAAACAGGAGAGGCAAAGAAGAATCTAAGTTTTGAAATTTTATTTGAGAATTGTGAATGTCTTTGTGTTTAGTTTGTATAATATTCACCAAGGGTTATTAGAATCTGATAAGCTTCTTTGTTGCTTATAACAGACCATGCATGCTGAGAGTAACAATCTAATTATCCAAACCGCTGGTATCCAAGATACTGTCTCCCAAGATTAATGTGCTTGCGTTATGAGTTTCCCTCTGAGTGAGAGACAGTGGTCCTAAATAAATTGCACTGAATTGCTGTAATGAACAATGAAAATAAATCAGTTTCTCATGTCAATTCTAGATGTGAGTGATTTCCACTGTTGATAGAGCAAGGCCAGTCTTGTGTGTTAGAATTAAAGCAAAGCAATTCTTTGGACCATAAAAAACCATTACAGTCCTTCTTGGTTAATGAGCTTGCTGTTCTTCTCAGAGTTCTGTTACCTGCAATTTTCCTTTTTATTATTTCTTTCTGCAGATGCCTGTTTCACGCTGTGGCTTTCAGTACTGCCCACAGGCATTTGTGTAGTCCAGAGGTTAGCCCACCTGTGAGACACCCTGACATTGAGGTTTCTTCTAACATAGTGATTAAAAAGAGATTGTGGAACCATGATGCTCAAGTTCACATCCCAACTTCTGTATTTATTATGCACCCTGCATAGTAGTTAACCATTCTGAGCTTCTTTTTCATTGTCTGTAAATGAGTATGAAGATATTAAAACTTTTGTATAAGGATAAAATGAATTCTACATGTAGAATGTGTAAAATAGTGCCTGACATATAGTAGGGCTTAATCATGTGAGTTTTTAATATTTTCACCATTATTACCTAGTATGATAGAAAGTGTCCTGGATGTGGAGCCAAAGTAGCTGAGTCCAAACCCTAGTTCTCCAAGTGGAATTCCATATCTATGAATTTGGGAAATGTAATTTCAGCTCTGAATTATAAAACCCATCTATAAAAGGTGGCAAAGTATGCTTCACGGAGTTCAAGAGGATTAAGGAGAAAAGCACGTGGAAGCAGAGACATGCTTTGTAGTGGTCAAGGGCATGTATTGTGGAATCACACTGAGCTGGACACATATGTCAGCTAGTTATATGGCCCTTGGGAAGTTAGTTTTCTACTAAATCTCAGATTTATTTATAAAATGGGGACAACAGTAGTTTTTTTTTGTGTGTGTGTGTGAGGATTAAATGTTTGAGCACAGTTTCTGGTCAGAGGTCCATTGGACAACCGATAAACCACAGTGAACACCAGTGTCAGTAAAGCACACAAGCAACCCTTGGCCCAATATCTGGTGCTCAGCCCCCCATTTGCCACCTCCTCCCTCTATTCCTCCACCCACTCCTTGGAACTTGGCAGAAGCTCTGCCCCTGCACCCCGTTAGGAGCTGCTGCTTGGCATAGTCACAGCTCTCACACCCCTTTCCCTCAATACGAATTGTACCTTATTTCAGAGCCCTCAACTCGTGTCTATTACTATTTCTTCTCCTGCCCAACATGGGGAGCAACACTTCACATTTTTTAGAATGCTTTGCACTTTCCAGAGGGTTCATAAGATAATAAAATCCTATGGAATATGGGTGTTTATTAGCACCATTCAATAGATCAAGCGATTTGTGGGCAACAACACACGTTTTTTTCAGGGGCTAGAATGTGCCACACACTCATTCAATAGATTTCATATCTACTGATTTCCCAGTTAAATGGGTGAGGAAGCTGAAGCTCAGGGAGACTAATAGGCTTGCTCACCATAACACAGATGGGAAGACCCAGAGATGAAAATTAACAGTGAGTCTCTTTGCATAGAAAACAAACTTATGGACCAAAGGGGGAAAAGGGGAGGGAACTAAATTAGGAGATTGGGATTAACAGATACAAACTACCATATATAAAACAGACAAACAAGAAAGTCCTGCTGACAGCACAAGGAACTATATTTTAAAAATCTTATAATCAAATAAGAGAAAAAAAAATCTGAAAAAGAACGCACGCATACTTGTATGTCGGGGAAGGCAATGGCCCCCCACCCCAGTACTCTTGCCTGGAAAATCCAATGGACGGAGGAGCCTGGTGGGCTGCAGTCCATGGGGTCGCCAACAGTCGGACAGACTGAGCGACTTCACTTTCACTTTTCTCTTTCATGCATTGGAGAAGGAAATGGCAACCCACTCCAGTATTCTTGCCTGGAGAATCCCAGGGATGGGGGAGCCTGGTGGGCTGCCGTCTATGGGGTCACACAGAGTCGGACACGACTGAAGTGACTTAGCAGCAGCAGCATACTTGTATGTATGGATGTATATAAAGCTGAATCACTTTACTGTACACAGAAACTAACACAACATTATAAATCAACTATATTTCAATTTTAAGAAAAGAGTGTTTGAGTTCAAAAGCTTAAAGTTTTAACACAAATCACAGAAAGAGTCAAGCATTTGCCACAGGATTATTACTGAAAATTTGTAGAAAGAAGATTATTTGAATGAAAAGTTTGACTTTTGCTTTCCTGATTAAAAAACAAATAGTGAAATGTACCGAATAAGTCAAGAAGCTGCCCTTAAGACACTCACAGTTCATGAAATTCATTTGTACCAACAGGGAGAGAGATTTGTATAACATGCAGTAATTCTGATACAAATTTTTAGTAAAATTGAAACCTGCATTGTACACTATGGTAGTCATTAACTCTTTGTGAATATTTTTGTTTAAAATGGAATAAACTGAAATTAAATACAGTTTTTTGCCACATTTTTTAATTGAAGGATAACTGTTTTACAGATTTTTTTGATTTTTCTGTCATACATGAACAAGAATCATCCCATAGGTAAAACCATGTCCTCTCCCTCCCAAACCTCCCTCTCATCGCCTTCCCCATCCTACCTTCTAGATTGTCACAGAGCCCCTGTTTGAGTTCCCCGTGTCAGACTGCAAGTTCTTACTGGCTACCTCTTTTGCACATGCTGTTGTAAGTTTCCATGTCACTCTTTCCATAGATCTCACCTCCTCCCTCTTCCCCTCCCCTGTGTCCCTAGGTCTGTTCTCTATATCTATTTTCCATTGCTGCCCTGAAATTCATCAGTACCATCTTTCTAGATTCCATATGTAAGCATCAGTATATGATATTTCTATTTCTCTTCCTGATTTACTTCACTCTGTATAATAGGCTCTAGCTTGATCCACCTCATTAGATCTGATTCTAATGTGTTCCTTTTTATGGCTGAGTAGTATTCCATTGTGTACATGTACCACATCTTCCTTATCCATTCATTTGTTGATGGACATCTAGGTTGCATCTATGTTCTAGCTATTGTAAATAGTGCTGCAGTGAACATTGGGATACATGTGTCTTTTTTAGTGAAATTACTGGGCCATATGGTGGTTTAAATACAATTAATGAGATTAATGCTATGCTTTCTGGGTCTTCTCCCAGGACTGCCTGAGTTGAGAGCTGGGGAAAGCTGTGACCTACAGGAACCCAGCACTGTGGAAACTGCATTCATCCAGCATTAAAGAAAAGATCCTGGTCTCCTGGAGCCTGGGGAGCAAGGTAGCCCACAAAAGGAATGGAAGCTCCTTCCTCTTCTAATCTCTCTCCTAGAAAATTAAGAAGGGGCATGAGAAAACCTGGGATATGGAAATATTCTGTGCTGATTGAGGCAGTGGTTTTATGGGTGTAAATATCTGTCAAAGCTCATTGAATTCTATATTCTAAATGAATGTAGTTCCTTATATGTAAATTAAATCACAGTGAAATTGATTTTGAAAAAGAAATATATGGATGTGAGTTTGAGAATGCTCTGGGAGTTGGTGATGGACAGGGAAGCCTGGCATGCTGCAGTCCCTGGGGTCGCAGAGTTGGACATGCTTGGGCAACTGAGCTGAACCGAAGCAGGCACACACATGTGCACATATGTGCATGAACACACACACACACACACACACACTCAACCTTAGCCCAAGATGGGTAAAAAGATTGAACATACTAAGCTTTGGTGAAGGTGTGAAGCAACTGGAACCTTCCTAACACTGTTGATAGGAAAGAAAAATGTGTAGTATTGGAAAACTCTTTTGCAGGAACTATTGAAACTGAACATATGCATACCTTTGCCCAGCAATTCCACTCCTAATAAATAACAGAAATGCAAACATATGTTCACCAAAAGATGTCTAGCAAAATGTTCATAGCACTGAAATGCTCAGAGCTTCAAACTGGAAAATATTCAAATGGCCATAATAGATAAATGGGTTAGCCCATTGTTGTATATTAATGTAATGGAATATTAAATGTCAACAGAAATAGACAAATTATAACCATACAATATGGGTGAAGCTTCAAAATACTGTATTGAATATAAAAAGACAGACACAAAGGGATTAAAGAACATGATTATTCCATTTATTAAAAAAATTCAAAATAGGCAAGTTATGATGAAAAGTCTGGGTTCTGTTTACTCATGAGGGGAATTAGTGACAAGAAGAGGGCATTGAAGTACTTCTAGGTGTCCTACTTCATTCTTTCCTGATGTGGGTGATGTTTACATGAGTGTTTTCAGGTTATAAGTCACTGCACTGTGCCGTTATGGTTTAAGTCCTTTTCTATATGTGTGTTACATTTCAGTAATGAATTTACTTAAGAAACATTTCAGCACTGCTTAATATATTCACAGCTCAAACCTGCTGGGTTTGAATATTTTAAGGGAACCTGTGCTTCTTCCGAGAGAATGAACCATTACTATTTTAGATTGCTGTGAATTTGTTCTCCTTGAGGATATCCCAGCTATCATCTGTAAGAGCATAAGGAGTTATCACAGGCAGGACAATATAAGGTGCTCTTCAACTCTCTGTTGATAGGAGGAGGAGGAACCAGACTGGAGCCGAGAAAACATTCCTGTTCCAAGGGTGAGAGGCCCCAAAATAAAAGCAGGTGAGCCTCCTTCCCTTGATAGAAGTTCAAAGGGAAAAGACTTAAGATTTTTTTTTTTTTTTTACTTTACTCTGTTAGTAGTCTGTCTGTCTAGTTTGTGCATCAAGGTGAGAGAAAACTTAAAGATATGCCAAATATTGGTGTAAGCCTGGGTGGTAGATGGTAGTAAGGCATCTTAGTATAACAGAGGGAGCTTAGGCTTTGTCACACAGGGCTGAACCTGAATTCTGAATCACTGGAGGAGAGCGAAAAAGTTGGCTTAAGGCTCAACATTCAGAAAACAAAGATCATGGCATCCGGTCTCATCACTTCATGGGAAATAGATGGGGAAACAGTGGAAACAGTGTCAGACTTTATTTTTTTGGGCTCCAAAATCACTGCAGATGGTGACTGCAGCCATGAAATTAGAAGACGCTTACTCCTTGGAAGAAAAGTTATGACCAACCTGGATAGTATATTCAAAAGCAGAGACATTCCTTTGCCGACTAAGGTCCGCCTAGTCAAGGCTATGGTTTTTCCTGTGGTCATGTATGGATGTGAAAGTTGGATTGTGAAGAAAGCTGAGCGCTGAAGAATCGATGCTTTTGAACTGTGGTGTTAGAGAAGACTCTTGAGAGTCCCTTGGACTGCAAGGAGATCCAACCAGTCCATTCTGAAGGAGATCAACCCTGGGATTTCTTTGGAAGGAATGATGCTAAAGCTGAAACTCCAGTACTTTGGCCACCTCATGCGAAGAGTTGACTCATTGGAAAAGACTCTGATGCTGAGGGATTGGGGGCAGGAGAAGGGGACGACCGAGGATGAGATGGCTGGATGGCATCACAGACTCGATGGACATGACTCTGAGAGAACTCCGGGAGATGGTGATGAATAGAGAGGCCTGGCGTGCTGCGATTCATGGGGTCGCAAACAGTCGGACACGACTGAGAGACTGAACTGAACTGAACTGAACTGATACAGCACAGGAAACTATACTCAATATCCTGGGATAAACCATGTTGTTGTTGTTGAGTTGTTAAGTCATGTCTGACTCTCTGTGACCCTGTGGACTGTAGCCTGCCAGGCTTCCCTGTCCACGGGATTTCTCAGGCAAGAAAACTGGAGTGGAATGCCACTTCCTTCTCCAGGGTATCATCTTGAAACAGGGATCAAACCTGAGTCTCTTGCATGGCAGCCAGATTCTTTACCACTGAGCCCCCTGGGAAGCAATGGGATAAACCATAATGGAAAAGAACATAAAAAAGAATGGACACGTGCATAACTGAGTCATTTTGCTGTACAGCAGAAATTAACATTTGTAAATCAATTATATTTCAATAAACAGATAAATTTTTAAAAACCCACCATGGAATTACTACTTGATCCACCAGTTCACTTCTGAGAATACACCTAAAGAACTCAAAGGAGGGACCTGAACAGATACTTATACAGCCACATTCACAGAATCATTATTCAGAATAGACAAAAGGTAATCCAAAAGGCCATCGACAGATGAATGGATAAATAAAATGTGGTTATACACATAAAATGGGATGTTACTCAGCTTTTTAGAAAGGAATGAAATTCTGAAACATGCTATAACATGAACTTTGAAGACACTGCTAAGGTAAAAAGCCAGACACAAAGGACAAATATTATATGATTCCACTGATATGAAGTAGCAAGAATAGTCAAATTCTATAGGACAAAAATTAATGCAGTGATTACCAGGGAGGGGAATGGCATTATTGTTTAATAACACGTACAGTTTCAGTTTGGAATAATAAATTCTGGAGATACATAGTGATAATAGGTATGCAGCATGGGAATATATTTAATATCACTGAATTAAACACTTAAAAACGGTTGAAGTTGTAAATTTTATGCATATTTTACCAACATCTCATGCATATTGTACAATGACAAAAAATAATTAGGACAAATAAGTCTATCATTTTCTTTGCCCCTTATTAATGAAAATATCAATTTAAACAGTAAAATCAACAGAGCAGACTGAACGTCTATGCTACGTCTCCATACTCTCCCAAAACTCCAAAAAGAAAAAGGAAAAAGTTTAAATCCTGAAGGGCAAAGAGAAAGGGAGAGCAGATGACTGCACATCAATGTCAGCAACATTCTGGACAATAAAAAGCAATAGTAGCCAGGTTCTATACATTTCAATACATACATTAACAGTTTTAAATTAAGACCTACAGTAATTATCTTTCCTTCCAGACATTCAAGGGTAAAAGATAATCTAGGATTTCCCTTTTACTAGCTTTCCACAGAAGCAAACGCAGCTAATCCCTCTTTGATACTCCTTTCCTTCCAAACCAGACCCATAATTAAATGAACCACCTAAAAATCTCTTTAAATTTTCAAAACAAATGAACTTCAGAATCTAGGTTAGACCATGCTTCAAAAGTTCAAAAAACAAATTCTCTTTGCATTAAATGAGACTTGGATTGAGCTCAATTTGATCCTTTTACTGCATTTCTATGATGGCTGCAACTCGGTCTACTTTTCATAGGCTCAGTTCAGTGTTCTTATTCATTGATGAGGGAAAAGTTGCTATCTCTCAAATATTCTGAATATTCAGGCTCTAACACACCTTAAAGCTCAACATTCAGAAAACTTAAGATCATGGCATTTGGTCCCATCACTTCACGGGAAGTAGATAAGGAAACAGTGGAAACAGTGTCAGACTTTATTGTTTGGGGCTCCAAAATCACTGCAGATGGGGACTGCAGCCATGAAATTAAAAAACGCTTACTCCTTGGAAAGAAAGTTATGACCAACCTAGATAGCATATTCAAAAGCAGAGACATTATTTTGCCAACAAAGGTCCGTCTAGTCAAGGCTATGGTTTTTCCAGTGGTCATGTATGGATGCGAGAGTTGGACTGTGAAGAAAGCTGAGGGCCAAAGAATTGATGCTTTTGAACTGTGGTGTTAGAGAAGACTCTTAAGAGTCCCTTGGACTGCAAGGAGATCCAACCAGTCCATTCTAAAGGAGATCAGTCCTGGGTGTTCATTGGAAGGACTGATGCTAAAGCTGAAACTCCAATAGTTTGGCCACATCATGCAAAGAGTTGACTCATTGGAAAGACTCTGATGCTGGGAGGGATTGGGGGCAGGAGGAGAAGGGGATGACAGAGGATGAGATGGTTGGATGGCATCACCGACTCAATGGACCTGAGTTTAAGTAAACTCCGGGAGTTGGCGATGGACAGGGAGGCCTGGCGTGCTGCAATTGATTCATGGGTCGCAAAGAGTTGGACACGACTGAGCGACTGAACTGAACTGAACACACTATTAGATTTACTTATTAAAAAGACTACTTACAATAACTACATTTTGCATATGTCAAGAGAAGTTTCATGAGAAAAGTATAAACAGAACCAAAGGCCTACTGAAAATTAAATCCTGAAAATCACTTTCTCAGGCTATACAAAATAAACATTTCACATTTCATGTTTCTACATTTATCAGTTTTAAACATTCTGAATCATAAATTATTTACTGTGTCAAGTTTCTGCAACAAAATTCTACCTCTCTTCCATGAGAAAATCTCTTTCACTGTATTCAAACCTTGGTAAATAAAAAAATTCCATGTTCAAAGTCTACAGAAGAGGTTAATCAAGATGACCAAAAATGCTAAACTAGAAATGTAACAAGCAGTTGAACTACTTTGATTTTACCTTTCATATTCTTTTAAAGCTGGGAAATTATGAGACTATATACATGATCCACCATTAAAGAGGGTGCCACAGCTGACAGTAATGAAGATCCTTATGAAAACGGAGGGGTAGCCTCTTGTATTATCCTCACATATCCCAATTATTACAAAAGAACAAATATGGGAACAGCTTTCAAAATCTGCCTCTTGACTACAGCATCCCACTGTCAAGGGTGACCCAAATACAAGCTTTTATCCCTCACTTTCCATTCTCACTACAACCTCCCTAGCCTGGTCTCCCTGCCTCCAGACCCTACCAACCCAAATAAATACTGTGCTGCTAAGTCACTTCAGTCGTGTCCAACTCTGTGCAACCCCAGAGACAGCAGCCCACCAGGCTCCCCCGCCCCTGGGATTCTTCAGGCAAGAACACTGGAGTGGGTTGCCATTTCCTTCTCCAATGCATGAAAGTGAAAAGTGAAAGTGAAGTCGCTCAGTCATGTCCAACTCAGCAACCCCATGGATTGCAGCCTACCAGGCTCCTCCATCCATGGGATTTTCCAGGCAAGAGTACTGGAGTGGGGTGCCAATAAATACTGTAGACTTCATGTCCACAGGCTGGCTGGCTTCTCGCGCACGCGCGTGATGCTACAACCATCAGGCTGGCAGCTCAGCGGGATCCCCCGCCGTGCCGGGTGGTTAGAGCACGCGGCTTGAGAGCGCCAGTCGAGCGTAAAGGAAGCTTTCGCGTCCAGTTATTGCTCGGTGCAGGTGGAGTGCTGGCTTGGGGTCTGCGTGCTAACAAGAAAAAGTTTGCATTGTGTGCCGGACACTTTCTCACATATGAACTCATTTGACAGAAGTCTCTTAGGAAGGTACTACCATCAGCCCCATTTTACAGGAGAGGGGAATTGATACACTTTCAGTTTCCTAAGCAGGATTTACTCAGGAAGCTTAGCTCCAGTCTGTGCTCCTGGCCACTAGTCTACCTTTAAGTTATGAAAGATACAGTGTGCCACTTGTGTTCTCTGGTTGCCTGGGTTTCCCTTTTAATGTAGACATTACACTGACAGCTTGCTTTCTCATGTATAAAATGGATGTAATTCTCATAGGGCTATTTGTAGGTCAAGTACCTGTGACAGGTTGTTGTAGGTGCTTACTTATAGCTGATTATTATTAGTTCTTGAACCCAGCAACAGATTCTTGGCCTGTGTGTTAGAAGGAACTCAGGGCTACCTAGAACAGGGCTTTAGCCCACTCCAGGACTTTCAGCCTCTTCCTTTTTTTTTTTNTGTAGGTGCTTACTTATAGCTGATTATTATTAGTTCTTGAACCCAGCAACAGATTCTTGGCCTGTGTGTTAGAAGGAACTCAGGGCTACCTAGAACAGGGCTTTAGCCCACTCCAGGACTTTCAGCCTCTTCCTTTTTTTTTTTTTGCTGTGCCACACAGTGTGCAGGCTCTTAGTCCTCCAACCAGGAATGGAACCTGCAGCCCCTGCAGTGGAAACATGCAATGCTAACCCCTAGACCACCAGGGCATTCCCTCAGTCCCTGACCAGGGTCCAGTATCACAGTATCTTCTGGAGCAGATTCAGAAGTATCCGTCTGCATAGGAAAATTCTCAACCCAAGAAGGTATCTCCAATGACCATTCCTCTACCCCGTTCCCTATACTTCATGGTCTTTCCTGGTACCACCCTCACTTCCCAGTTTTACAGGCCAAAGTAGAAACATCAGCCAGTACTGGCAGTGAATCTCAAACTCTGCTAGAGACATACAGAAGAATCAGAAACATATTGAAAACTTTACTAGAAATATAGAGAAAAAATTATAACTGCCTCAGAGACTTTCCCCCACCCCCTCAAGATGCATGGACAGACAGACAAATGGAGTTTCTAAGTCCGATGGGGCCAATCTTGATCCCCTTCCTCCTCCTCCTCCTCCAGGAGTGAGGCGTCCAGCTCCTGGAGTCGCTGCTGCAGCAGGGGTTCTACATCTGGGCTGGGGGCCAGATTGGGAGGAAGGGTCCTGCCAGCTGCAGCCCGGGCCCCGCGAGATGGCCGCCGGGATCGAGGAAGACTGCTGTCCCGAAATTCTACAGTCCGCCGGAGCTTCCTTGAGCTGGTGAAAATCAGAGTCCCATTGCGCTCCCGGGGTTCCTCAAAGATGGTCTCAAAGGTCCTGGACCAGGCAGGGAGGAGTCCAGGTTACCAGCATGCCCCGATTCCAGTTTTCCCTCTGTCACCCCTAAGCCTTCAAAGTTTCTCACCTCCTGGTTGTGGGTGACTGATAATTCTTGTTGGTGTAAATTTCTTCCAAGCTGAACTCTTTCTTGTTCAACCTATGAGCCAAGAGCAGAGGTCACTGAGAAACCTGGGGCCAGTGGGCCTAGTGAAGGGATAAGTAAGGCCTGGTCTATATTTAAGTTTCTAGGATCTGCCAGGAGCCAAGAGTGCTGCCTGAGGCAGACAGATCGTTCTACATGGAAACCACGTCCAGAACAAATGAACTCCTCCAAGCTTGACCGAGAGGAAGCAGAGCCACACTCAGGGGACCTGAGCCTACACCTGCTTCAGATCCATGCACAGCAAGCTTACCTGACTGGCCGAGGCAGCCCCATTGGTGTGAGGTTTATTTGAGAACGGGCCGGTGTCCTGCGTATTCTGAATCGAGAAACCTTCCCAATGGTCTGCAGAGATGGGGCAGAGGGTAAAAAGTGCAGCGTGGACTCAGGCTCCCGCTTGTCTCCTCCCCATTCACCTGTACCCCTACCTTGGTCTCAGAGTCTGAAAGCACCTGGTCTTCTGGGGCCCTTGGCTCCTTTTTCTTGGTTGAGCTCAACCTGTAGAGAAGGTCAAGACCCAGAGCCACTGAGCCTTGGCAGCTGCCAGGCTCATTCCCAGCTGCCTCCCCCTCTCCTGCCCACTGGATACTAGGGTAGGAGGCTGTGCCCCCTCCTGTGGCCAGAGCTTTAAGGAGGGTTTATCAAGAGCACTACCTGGGTTCTGCAGGTTCAGAGAAGGAAGAGGTGGATGCAGTAGACGAGCAAGATGTGACGAGGGGAGGAGAACCTCCCACTCCTCCAAGAGGGAAGACCTCTTTCCGGAGACAGGGCCGAGGGGGTGGTGGGGCTTTGGCCATCTCTCCACCACCCACCGTGTGCCGCCGAGGCCGTGGCCGGCTTGAGGGGGCTGGAACAGGGGGCCAGCTGCAGGGATCTGGGCCAGGAGGCCCCAGGTCAGGGCAGGAGTGGCTTCGGCCCAGAGAGGGCTTAGTGAGAGATGCTGGGGGGTTCTGGTCTTGGGTCCGCCATTGGCGGATAGGGGGCCGGGGACTGACTGCCACAGTGCCCTCAGAAGCCCCGGACTGCCCGGCCTCTGAGATGGCAATCTTCAACTCCAACTTCATGGGGGGTGATGGGGGTGGGGGCCGCGGGGCTTTGTTGGGTGTGAGGAAGATGTCAGCAAAGCTCTCCAGCTTGGAGCGGACGGAATGGAAGAGGGGGGCCAAGCCCCAGGGACTGAGGCGGGGGCGTAAAAGGCTGGACGGCGGTGGGGTCGATGGGGGCTCCAGAACAGGATCTGGGGCTGAGGAAAGGAGAGGGTCAGGTGCATATTCCTTAGCTGCAGGTGTCTAAGCCCCACTTCAGGAGCCTTAGTCCCTCCCCCAAACACTAACCTTTGCCCACTGAGGAATAAGCCCAGCCCTAAAATACCAAGCCTTAAATTCAGAAGTTAAGCTTCGGTCTCTGAACTATAAACTCCATCTTCACACACCAAGCTCCGCCCTGAGAGGGGGTTAAGCCCCATCCCCACCTCTGCACCTGACACTTCTAAGCTCAGCTAGAATCTTCCAGAACCTTCCTTCTCATCCATCTGAGTCCTTACCTGGTGGTGGGCTCGCCAGAGGGTTTGCAGACAGGGCAGATGGATGGGATGGGGCTGGCAGGTCCCTGGACGGAGGCTTTGGCTGGTGAACCATCACCTTGGGCTCAGCTCTGGGGTGAAGGGGCAAGTTAAAGGCAGAGGAACCTTTCAGATTCAGATCCCACCTAAGCCAGGACCTCCCCTGTCCCTTAATGCTTCTGAAGGTGCTACAAGGAAGCACTGGACATGTAAAGTCTGATGCCCCTAGCTTTGGCTGCCTGGATAAGAGCTGCCACCTACACGTCTTCATAATCCCTTCCCAACCCTCTCACCTTCTCGCTGGGACGATGAAGTTGGGAGCCTCATCAGCAAAGCCCTGGATATAAACATGGGGTGTTCATGGGGAGGCAAGGAAGCCCCCTGTGGCCTCCGTAGCTCCCCTATCCCGACTGTCAGTCTCCAGATGCCTGCCTGGGTTCATGCTAAAGACTTTTTCATATAGGTCTTTGCTCAGGCAGTGTCTTACAATCTAAAATGCCATCCTCCTTGCTCTGAGCAAAATCCACCCCAGACACAGTCCTCCCACAACTTTCTTCTATGCCCAGTGACATGCCTGCGCCCAACTGAACCCCTGATATCATTCCCTGGAGTTCCCATACCTCAGCTCGGGGTCTAGAGCTGGCAATGTCCTGTAGCATCACCACCAGGGTGGGCTGGTGCACGTGGTCCACCTTTTGTGAAGGGCCCTCCTCTGGGCCAGGTGTTGTCCTTGATTGCCGCCTTGGGGTGGAAGGGGGCCGACGGACATGGCTCAAGGGCTCTCGACATAGGTGCAGTGGGTCGGGAGGCCTAGAGAGGGAACGGGAAGATCAGTGGGGCTCAGCTGTGTTCCCAGCTCCTCCCAATTCTGCCATGCTCACCTGGCTTGTGGGGACCACATGGCCTGCCGGGGTGGTGAGGCAGGTGGCTGGTTGCGAACAGAATCCCGACGGTTGCTGTGGTGTCGTGGGGTGGAACTCTCTTCTTGGGGTGCCAGGGGGACCTCAGAGAAGAGGAGATGTCAAGAGGAAGGTGATGGAATGAGGCTGGACGAAACATGGACTCCCTATGCCTAGCAGTGCCCTATGCCATCAAAATGACAGAAATAGTGGCTAGAATTCATTTGCAGTCCCCAAATAAGAGGTCAGTTATGGCCCGAGCTGTTTGGTATGGGGCCTGGGTAATGTCACCCAGGCTATCTGCATAAATGAAAAGGACAAGGTGACCTCATTGCCGTAGTTGGGGCCTCAGTTTTTCTAATCTGTGCAATGGAGCCAAAGACCTCAGCCTGATTCCCAACGATTGCCTAGAAATTGGGCTGGGAAGAAAGCAGGGGAGTTTCCCACACTCAAGAATTGTGGGGATGTGGTTTTGGCACCAGAGACCCTGCCCAATTCCAGATTGGAGTAAGTGAAAGCCAAGCAAAAAAAAAAAAGCTTTAGGGAGACTGACTGATGAGTGTGAGAATGAGGTGTCTGGACCTCAGTCATCTTCACTTGACCGAGTTTGACTTTGCTACTGACGGGACCTGATGAAGAAACGGGCCTCTCAGTTCAAGAGGCTCACCATGCGGGCAGCCATGACATCTTCCAGGACCACGGCCAGGACCCGCCGAGAGGCTTTTTCCAAGGGCGAAGGGGCCCCGAGAGGCTGCAGTTTCGGCCGTTTGGGGCTCTTGGCTCCCCATAATGCTCCAGCAAGGGGTTGGCGGCACAGACGCTGCCGGCCAGGCGTGCTGAAGGATGAGAAAAGCAGAGGACGGTCGCCTGAGCCTGTTGTTGGCCCTGTGGTTTCCCCGGTACGGCCACCAGGCTCCCCGTTTCCCGGGCTCAAGACAGGCGGGCGGGGTGCGCTCTCACCTGGAGTCCCCGGGCAAGTCCATGGGGGAAGCGGCGGCTCCGGGGAGTCCCTGGGGGATCCCAGGTTCCAGCCTGGGGTGGGGGGGGAGCGGGGGAGCGGGGAGTGAGGGCCAGCCCCTCCCGTGGGGCTCCACCCTTCATGGTCCGCCCGCGGCTCCCGGTAGCCCACGGTTCGGAGCCCTGGGGCGCGTAAGGGCGCCCTCGCCTGGCTACCGGGAACCGGTATCTCCCCTCTGCCGCCGCGGCGATCGGTGATCGCCCTGCCTGAGCCGCGAGAATCTGGGTTGCAGCGGTCCCAGTTCTCCCACGGCCCGGAGCTTCCTGGGGCCTTTGTCCCTGCAGATTCCGCCCTGAGATCCCCGGGATCAGCTGGGATCCCAGTCCTCGGAGGCTGAGTTTCCGCCGGATCTCTACACGGGGAGTGGCCGAGCACTCTGAAGCAATACTCGCACACACCGGCGGCCCTCCCTCCCACCTGATCCCCTAGACTGGATCCCCGCGGACACAATGTTCCAGCGCGGTTCCTCCAAACAGACGCCGCGCGAGTATCCTCCTCTCCCTGTGAGCTTCGGCTCCGCAAAGCTACACTCAGACAGAGACGGCCCAAGCTTGAGCATCACGAACTCAGTCCGGATCCCCGGGGATCCACTGTCAAGCAGATACCCCCTTCACTCCAATCCCGGGAGGTCCCGCCCACAGACCCCCTCCCTCCGCCCTCCCCTGATCCCCGCCCAGCGCTCTCCCCAGCTCGGGACCAGATGGTCCAAAAGTTTCTTTCCCTCCCTCCTCCCGCCCTCTCTCCAGCCGCTCGGTGCCCTCCCCCGCGCGCCGCTCACCGCCGCCTCCCGTGGATCCCGGGTCTTCGACGGCTCCCACCTCCGGCTCCTTTAAAACTAGCCTTGCCCAGCACTGCCCAACCGCCGAGGGCCTTCTTCTCGGAGCCTTTGGGCACCGCCCAATCGCCGGTCCTGGTCTTCCGGGGTGGTGAGAAACTAAGTGAAGCCGCCTGGCGGCCATCATGCCTAGGGGTAAGAAGCCAATTGGGCAGTGCCGCCATTAGAGTTGAGAGCAGATTGTGCTGTGCTCGATGAACTTAAAGTGGACCGGACGGCGTCTTCTTTTTTGGCCGGTGGGTGGCCGAAGTCTAGGGCAAGTTTCTAGAGCTACTGAGGCAACTCTAGTGAAGCTAGGCTACCGCCACGTTTTTTAAGGGCATCTTCCGGTTCTTTCGTTCTTAGACCAATAAACGTGAACTGAGTGCTAACGATATGTGAAAGTTTCCTAGAGAGGCCCCGTTGAGTCGGTTTCCAGTTCCATTCTAGGTTCCTGAATCGCGTAACCAGGTTGCGAGGGAAAAGTTTGGCAGGGGGTGGTCGGGGCCAGAGATTACCGCTGGTGCCGACTCAGGCTTCTTTGCTCGCACGGTGTCTCGGAGAGACTGGGCTGAGTCAAAGTGAGGAGGAGGCCCTAGTTCACTTCACCCGACTGTTGTGTACCTCTTCCTGCAGGAGAGGAGGTTTCTATAGAGGACGGGTTCCCACGAGCACTCTGAAGAGGAGCCTGGCTGATGGGGTGTGTAAATAATCCTTAGCATAAGGGATCAGGAATCCTGCTGCTTAGAGAGGCTGCTTCGTGAAACTTTTAAACTTGGAGCCTGCTGTTGGGGGTAGGTAATGGGCTTGTACTGGCTTCTGGACTGTGTACGCGCCCTCACTGCTTTACCAAAGCCCATGCCTCCGCTAGTTCTCGATCCCCAGGATTCGCTGGTACAAACTAGTACTTATTTTTCCTGATAGAACAAAAAAGACTAAAGCCTAAAATCGGGTCTGAATGAAGAAGAGTGACCTACTCAGCGCAACATAATTCTCTTCTATGGGATTGAGTGATAAGAGTAATGACCCAGAAAGGATGATGTAAAAAGAGCAGCACTGGTAAGTGTTGGTGTGGAACGTGAAGTCTCCCCAGCTCTGTAACGAAAGACTCAACCAGATAGGCGTCCTAGGACTACAGCCACTCTCTGTAGTACAAGGGCGGCTGGGCCCTCTGGAAATCCATCATGAGACTTCTGGTGAGAATAAGCAACAACTGGTTCAACTAGAAGTGTTCTCTCTTCCCCTGGAGCAAGGCTGGCTACACAGGTGCATGAGAAGGGTCCCCTGCTGGTATGGCGATGCATCCAGCTGTAAGTAGAGATCGCTCTCCGTCTTGGTAAATTGAGAGGCCTCCTGTAGGCTTTCACTTGCCTGCTTAAACACGGAGGTGTTTCCCAGACTGCAGGTTAATGAAACGCTTTCAAGGGCAGAGCAAACCTGATCTGAGTTTTGATTCTCTTAAGTCTGCTGAAGAAGTCAATGCCAAGGGTAAAGGAAGTAACCTAAAGAAAGGGCCTGGTTTCTGATAATCTGGTTGGGGAGGGCTTGGCCCTCAACCCAGGCCAGCAGTGATGAGCTTTCATACCCTCACAATCCTGCCTCACCCCTCTTTGTGACTACCCTTTTTAACAACTCTTACCTTATCCACTACCTGTGGCACTACTCCAGGCAAGGCCAGTGTGTGCTGATCAGTGATTAGAGGCCCCTCCCAGCCTTCAGTGGAGCAGGTGATGTGGCTGGAGATTGGCACATCCATGTATCTATTCTTCAGAATCCCTGGACCCAGTTAGACTCTGGGTCTCACATCTGCTTAACTGGTCCTGGCCTTAGTGGTCTCAACTGTAAAATGGGAACAATAAACCCTGCAATACTTGTCTCAAAACAGAATGAGAAGATCAAGTGAGAAGGCACATCTGAATGTGCCTGATAAATTAAGTCTCAGGCTGCAGGTAAAAAGAGGATGATAAATAAACTGCCTCTTCCTTCTCACAGAGTACCCTATCCCTTCTGGTCTTCACGCCAGCTGCTCTGCTCAGTATCTTTGTTTGCAGAAGTATCTAGCCTGAGCTCTAGATCACCCAGGGTGGATTAGGTTGGGTTGTGGCCACAAGGTGTTGAGATGAAAGGAATGCACTTACAACCCTTTGCCAAGAACCACCCCTGTGGACTTCCCCCGTGGTCCAGTGGTTAAGAATTTGCCTGCCAATGCAGGGGACACGAGTTCTATCCCTGCTCTGTGAAGATTCCAAATACTGTGGGGCAACTAAACTCATGTGCCATAACTACTGAGCCCACTCTGCGCTCTGCAACAGGAGAAGCCATTGCAATGAGGAGCCCGTTCACTGCAACTAGAGAAAGCCTGCGCACAGCAATGAAGACCCAGCACAGCCAAAAATAATATTTAAGCAAAAAGAACCACCTGTGAGAAATGATAGGAAGCTTTTGAGTTTGGGTTGTTATTCTGGTTCGCATCAACTATTCAGCAAAATTGCAATGTCTATGTGCCATGCTGTGGCAACAGACAAGTGCCTGTCCCGAGGTGTTTGGAGTTTATATGCCTGTATATAAGGTGGCCATTGGCTTCATTGCTTCCGTCAGCCTCAGTCCCCTCCACCGGGAAGTACTTAGTCCAGCCAGATACCAGCACCAATTTAATTCCCCTAGTGAGGAGCTTTTTAGACCACCTCTGGGGGCTCTTTCACTCTGGTCAGCTACTTCCTAGAATTTTTATCTACCTGGGGAAGTTGGTCCTGCCTATGGTCTAACTCCTTCTCTTCCCCAGGTTAGAAAACCACCTGCCACCACTCCTAACCTTGCCTTCTATTGTGTGGGGGAAGGGTATGATAGGTGTCAAGTTTGGAGGAACTGAATGGTGAAGTGAGGGGGCTTATGAGGAAGATGTCAGAAGAGGGGAGACGGTTGGGAGGATTGGAGAGAGTCGGGAAGGGGGAAGGGAAAGATGTACATATTTACAGTGGAAAATTACTCAGCCATAAAAAGGAACAAAATTGAGTTATTTGTAGAGATGGGATGGATCTAGAGTCTGTAATACAGAGTGAAGTAAGTCAGAAAGAGAAAAGAAATATCATACATTAATGCATATAAGTGGAATCTAGAAAAATGGTACAGATGAACCTATTTGCTGGGTAGGAATAGAGACACAGACATAGAGAACAGACATTTGAACACACAGGGAAGGGGAGGGTGGGATGAATTGGGAGATTAGGTCTGACACACACTACCGTGTATAAAATAGACAGCTAGTGGGACTGCTGTATAGCACAGGGAGCTCAGCTTTATGCTCTGGGATGACCTAGAGGGGTGAAATGGGGGCTGGGTGGGAGGGGAGTCCAAGATGGAGGGGATAGATGTATACATACAGCTGATTCACTTCACTGTATGGCAGAAACTAACACAACATTGTAAAGCAATTATACTCCAATTTTAAAAAAAAATGGTGAAGGAAGCTGCCTATTAGTATCTGAAACAGACATATAACACTGTGACAGTTATTCATTTATTACCTCTCAGAAAAAAAATGTCACTCTTTTGGCCTGCTCTATGAAAATGGAGCTGGACCCTAGAACTACTTTTTCTTTGCCNATGCTCTGGGATGACCTAGAGGGGTGAAATGGGGGCTGGGTGGGAGGGGAGTCCAAGATGGAGGGGATAGATGTATACATACAGCTGATTCACTTCACTGTATGGCAGAAACTAACACAACATTGTAAAGCAATTATACTCCAATTTTAAAAAAAAATGGTGAAGGAAGCTGCCTATTAGTATCTGAAACAGACATATAACACTGTGACAGTTATTCATTTATTACCTCTCAGAAAAAAAATGTCACTCTTTTGGCCTGCTCTATGAAAATGGAGCTGGACCCTAGAACTACTTTTTCTTTGCCAGCTGGCATCTTACTAAGTTTTATCAGTAGAGAGCTGGGGAAACATTGCAGGAAGAAAGGGCTTTGCTTCTGGGTTCCTGCTATGCATAGCAGCCAGCAGCAACCAGTGACCAGCAACTTCCCCTGGTACACTCCGGGATAGTTTGTAGTGGAGTGCCTCTGTGAGACACATTCCCATGAACAGTTTTCCTTCGTACCCTAGAGGGAAGATTTCCAGCAGGTTCCACCAGCAAGACTTCTGTGTTCTCTCCAAAAAATTCTGGATCTCCAGGCTTCCCTGGTGGCTCAGTGGAAAAGAATCTGCCTGCCAATGCAGGGGATGTGGGTTTGATCCCTCAAGGAANACAGTTTTCCTTCGTACCCTAGAGGGAAGATTTCCAGCAGGTTCCACCAGCAAGACTTCTGTGTTCTCTCCAAAAAATTCTGGATCTCCAGGCTTCCCTGGTGGCTCAGTGGAAAAGAATCTGCCTGCCAATGCAGGGGATGTGGGTTTGATCCCTCAAGGAAGATCCCACATGCTGAGGGACAACAAAGCCCGTCCGCCACAACTATTGAGGCTGCACACCTAGAGCCCCGGCTCTGCAACAAGAGAAGCCACCAGGATGAGAAGCCAGCACATTACAACAAGAGAGGGGTCCCCAGTCACTGCACCTAGAGAAAGCTGGCATGCAGCAGGGAAGACCCAGTGCAGCTGTAGGAAGATGAATGAATATTTGTCAAAATCCTGAATCTCAGCCCCTGGGAGGCCAGATAGAGGCTCTTTCTTGGGTGCAATATCTCCAGCTGAGGGACAATGGCTACTCTTAAAAAAAAGGATTATTTATGTATTTACTTGGCTATGTCGGGTCTTAGTTGCCATGCTTGGCTTCTCTTTAGTTGTGGTATGCCAGCTCTAAGGTGCTTGGACTCCAGTTGTGGTGCATGAGCTTAGTTGCTCCGCAGCAGGTGGGATCTTGGTTCCATGACCAGGATCAAACCCGAGTCCACTTCCTTGGAGGGCAGACTCTTATTCACTCAATCACCAAGGAAGCCCTAGTGGCTGTTCTCAGATCCATTCTTCCTGTATTCTTTAGAATTCTCTTTACATCTTACTATCTTTAGTGGGCAGAATTGTGTCCTTCCAAAAGATATGTTCAAGAGACTTCCCTGGTGGTCCAGTGGCTAAGACGCTGAACTCCCAATGCAGGGGCCGTGGCTTCAGTCCCTGGTCAGGGAACTAGATCCCATGTGCCGTAACTAAAGATCCTGTGTGCTGCAACTAGAAGATCCCACCAGCTGAGATTAAGATCTAGCGCTTCCAAATGACCCCTAGTTCCTTTGACTGTGACCTTGTTTGGAAATAGACTCTTTGCAGATATAATCAGTGAGGTCATACTGAATTTGGGGCAGGGGGAGGGGCTCATTCCAATGACTGGTAAGAAGAAGGAAATTTGAACAGAGATACACGGAAAGGAGAAGGCTATGTGAAGATACGCAGAGAGACACGTAGGAAGAATGTCATGTGGTAACAGAGACAGAGACTGGAGTGATGCAGCTACAAATCCAAGAAAGGCCAGAGACTGCCAGGAAACCCTGAAGCTAGGAAGAGACAAGGAAAGATTCTACTTAGGATCTCAAAGCGGGTATAGGCCTGCTGATGCCTTGATTTCAGAATTCTAGTCTCCAGAACTAGAAGAGAATAGATTTGTGTTGTCTTTTAAAATTTTTATTTATTTATTTTCAGCTTTGGCTGCACTGGGTCTTCATTGCTGCCCACAGGCTTTCTCTTGTGGAGAGCAGGGGCTAGTCTTGAGTTGTGATGGGAGAGCTTCTCATTGCAGTGACTTTTCTTGTTGGGGAGCACGGGCTTTAGGGCACACAGGCTTCAGTAGTTATGGCACACAGGCTTAGTTGCCCCATAGCATGTGGAATCTTTCTGGCCCAGGGATTGAACCCACGTCCCCTGCATTGGCAGGCGGATTCTTCACCACTGGACCACCAGGAAAGTCCATGTGTTGTCTTAAGGCACTCAGTTTGTGGTCATTTGTCATGGAAGCCCTAGGAAACTAATATATAATCCAATCCCTCATTTCTCTAACTCCCTTTTATAGTTGGGGCTTCCCTTGTGGCTCAGCTGGTAAAGAATCTATCTGCAACGCAGAAGGAGACCTGGGTTCACTCCATCCATAGGCTGGGAAGATCCTGGGAGAAGGGAAAGACTACCCATTCCAGTATTCTGGTGTAGAGAGTTCCATGGACTATAACATATAACACTACATGGGGTCGCAAAGAGTCAGACATGACTGAGTGACTTTCATTTCACTTTTATAGTTGATTTTCTTTCTTTCTTTTTTTTGCCCCTTTGGCTGTGTAGAATCTCAGTTCCCTGAACAGGGATTGAACCTGGGCCACAGCAGTGAAAGCCCAGAATCCTAACCACTAGGCAACCAAGGAATTCCTGATAATTAATTCGTCCTTGTTGAAATTGCTGTGTGGATTCTCTCTCCCAACTGCACCCAGACTTGCACCATCACCAACAAAAATGCCAGTGTTTTTGTACTAAAGAAAATGGAATATCCAAATCTTGAAAGTTCCTACTGCAATTAATATGAAAATATCTCAGAGAGAGTAGGCCATTTTTGACAGAGGTTTAAAATCTTTATTGCGGACATATTCCTTAAAGGCATTTTGAATACTCCTATCACACCTGAAAAAGAATCAAAAATGAGAACAGATGGTGCCTGTGAGGAAGCTGACTCAACCAAAGTGGAGGATGTTGTGCTGGACAGCTGCCCTGTGGTCTCAAAGTCATGCCTGGCCTTCTGTGGTTTCAGGTGACGGCCAGCTCTAGACAACACTCAGAATACAAGTCTAGAAATGGGTGCACCCAATATTATAGGTGGGAAGGAAGAGAGATAGTGCTATCAGTAGCAGTGCTAAGGCAGGAAGGTCCATGACACACAGAAAACACACTCACAGGGACTTCCCTGGTGCTCCAGTAGCTAAGATTCCATGCTCCCAATGCAGGGGGCCTCGATTCATTCCCTGGTCAGGGAACTAGATTCCATATAGTGCAACTAAGAGTTTGCATGCCAAAATGAAGATCAAAGGCCACAACTATGACCCAGCGCAGCCAAATAAGTAAGTAAATATTGAAAAAAAAGAAAACCACACTCATATGCCAAGACCTTTGCCCTAGAGAAAGAGGCCTAGGTGAAGGAGGCAAGGGCCCAGGGTGGTCAAGAAGGCTCTAAATATGAGATGACATGTCCATCTATTTGTTCAACACATTTTTAAAACGCCAACCACATGCCAGACACACACACAAAAATACTATGGCAAGCTAGACAATGAGAGTCCTTGTCCACAGAGAGAGAAGCAAACAGAATGGTGAATAGTGACATAAATGCTAAACTCAGCTTATATACAGATTTCCAAAAAGGACACAAGCAGAGCTAGAGAAATTCTCAGAAAAAGTGATAAATCATCTAAGAACTGAAGGAAAAGGGTTTGGGGGAAGGAGAAGATTGTACATGGGTCAGTACAACTGTACAAAGGAGCAGAGGGTAAAACTCAGGAGGCTGCAAATAATTTTTGAGTGTCAGCCTTCCATAACTAATGCACATGGGCTTCCCTGGTAGTCCATTGGTTAAGAATCTGCCTGCCAATGCCGGGGACACAGGTTTGATCCCTGGTCCAGGAAGATCCCACATGCTGAGGAGTAACTAAGCCCATGTCCCACAAAAAATGAACCCAACTTCCAAAGCCCGAGCTCCACAACAAGAGAAAACACTGCAATGAGAAGCCTGTGCACCACAATAAACCTCAACTCTTGCTCATGGCAACTGGAGAAAGTCTGCATAGGGCAGTGAAGAAGAAACACAAACAAAAGTAGCATAAATAAATCTTTAAAAAAAGATAAATGTATAAAAGATGTCTTAAAAAGAACTAATGCACACCTTTTAGAATAAATGTATCGAATATATGCTCCTTTTACTGTGACAAAATAAATGAGTAGAGAAATAACCCATCTACAATCCTATTTTCTGAAAATCACTAACCCTTAATGCAATTTAAAGGACAAAATCATTAACTTAAAAATATGTATCCAGTGGTAACCTATACGTAACTTAGAATAAAAATTACAGCTATAGGCAACAATGAGTGAATTTTGAAGCAGAAGAAGGCAGATGTTAAAATTTTGTGTGTGTGTGTATGTATACAAAATGATTCCATTTGTATTATGTTTGAAAAGAGGCAAAACTAATCTGTAATGTTAGAAATTGGACTAGTGGTTATCTTTGGGAAGAGTGGTGACTAGAAGGTCCATAAGAGGTTTCTAGGAAATGCTTTGGTTTCTTGATCTGGATACTGGTTGTGTGGGTGTTCATTTTATGAAAATTCATTGAGTTTACACTTAAGATTTGTGCACCTTTGTGTATATTATGCTTTAAATTAAAAAAAAATGTATATCTCAATATGTAAATGCTTGGGTAAGGCTTTGCCAAAGGATTTACTGAAGTGTTCATATAGAAATATGCTTGCAAAAAAAAAAAAAAAAAAGAAATATGCTTGCACCTACACAAAAGGCTTCCCTGCTGGCTCAGATGGTGAAAAATCTGCCTGCAATGCGGGAAAACCTGGTTTCAATCCCTGGATTGGGAAGATCTCCTGGAGGAAGGAATGGCGACCCACTCATGTATTCTTGCCTGGAGAATTCCACAGACAGAGGAGCCTGGTGGGCTGCAGTCCATGGGGTTGCAAAGGGTCAGACATGACTGAGTGACTAACACTTCACATACAGGATTTTTTTATTAACTTTTTTAATTTTTAAAAATTAAAAAAATGTTATTTATTTATTTAGGCTGTGCTGAGTGGCTTGCAAGATCTTAGTTCCCCAACAAGGGATTGAACCAGCACCCTCAGCAGTGAAAGTCCTAAGCACCGGACTGCCAAGGAATTCCCTAGAATTTCTATGAACACAGCAGCTACAAAGCCTTTGACTGTGTGGATCACAATAAACTGTGGAAAATTCTGAAAGAGGTGGGAATACCAGACCACCTGACCTGCCTCTTGAGAAATCTGTATGCAGGTCAGGAAGCAACAGTTAGAACTGGACCTGGAACAACAGAACGGTTCCAAATAGGAAAAGGATTATATCAAGGCTGTATATTGTCACCCTGCTTATTTAACTTATATGCAGAGTACATCACCCACTTCAGTGTTCTTTCCTGGAGAATCCCATGGATGGAGGAGCCTGGTGGGTTGCTGTCTATGGGGTCGCACAGAGTCGGACACGACTGACGTGACTTAGCAGCAGCAGCAAAGTACATTATGAGAAACGCTGGGCTGGAGGAAGCACAAGCTGGAATCAAGATTGCCAGGAGAAATATCAATAACCTCAGATACACAGATGATACCACCCTTATGGCAGAAAGTGAAGAAGAACTAAAGAGCCTCTTGATGAAAGTGAAAAAGGAGAGTGAAAATGTTGACTTAAAGCTCAACATTCAGGAAACTAAGATAATGGCATCTGGTCCCATCACTTCATGGCAAATAGATGGGGAAACAGTGGAAACAGAGGCTGACTTTATTTTTTTGGTCTCCAAAATCGCTGCAGATAGTGACTGCAGTCATGAAATGAAAAGACGTTTACTCCTTGGAAGGAAGGTTATGACCAACCTAGACAGCATATTAAAAAGCAGACTTTGCCAACAAAGGTCCCTCTAGTCAAATATGTGGTTTCTCCAGTAGTCATGTATGGATGTGAGAGTTGGACTATAAAGAAAGCTGAGTGCCAAAGAATTGATGCCTTTGAACCGTGGTGTTGGAGAAGACTCTTGAGAGTTCCTTGAACTGCAAGGAGACCCCACCAGTCCATCCCAAAGGAGATCAGTCCTGAGTGTTCATTGGAAGGACTGATGTTGAAGCTGAAACTCTAATACTTTGGCCATCTGATGCAAAGAGCTGACTCATTGGAAAACACCCTGATGCTGGGAAAGATTGAAGGCAGGAGGAGAAGGGGACGACAGAGGATGAGATGGTTGCATGGCATCATCGACTCAATGGACATGAGTTTGGGTAAACTCTGGGAGTAGGTGATGGACAGGGAGGCCTGGCATGCTGAGGTCCATGGGGTCGCAAAGGGTTGGACACGACTGAGCAACTGAACTGAACTGAGCAGCTACAAACTCAGGCTGTCACAGATGGGTTGTGTTGCTGATTCAGATTCAAGTGTAGCCATTTATGCGGTGATTTTCCAAAATGGCGAACAATTCTTAGCAAAATTCCAAACTAAACAAAATAAAATTTTGCCTCCATATACACAGGCTTTCCTGGAAATGTCAGGATTAAAACTGTACTTGTAAGTTTGTGCTTCTACATAAAGTAGATTCAGTTTCTGTACTCAGACAGTCACAGACCTATTTTTACCTACATGAATGTCCATGGAGCATTCTGACAATAATGGGGAACAAAGGACAGTTTTTCACTGAGCAGGACTATCTAGTTCTGAGCAGTTCAGTTCAGTTCAGTTCAGTCGCTCAGTCGTGTCCGACTCTTTGCGACCCCATGAATCACAGCAGGCCAGGCCTCCCTATCCATCACCATCTCCCGGAGTTCACTCAGACTCACGTCCATCGAGTCCGTGATGCCATCCAGCCATCTCATCCTCGGTCGTCCCCTTCTCCTCCTGCCCCCAATCCCTCCCAGCATCAGAGTCTTTTCCAATGAGTCANCCAAAAATCCACTCTACACATCTGTATTCTCTTTTACTGTCTTGCACACAGGGTCCTTATTACCATCTTTCTAAATTCCATATATATGTGTCAGTATACTGTATTGGTGTTTAATATAGTTTAAAATGATAAATCTCACCTCAATTTTTTTAAAAAAGTAAACCAAAGCTGCCGAACAGCTGGCCCCCTGGAGTAACATGAATTCCCTAAATCACTTAAGTCCCAATCTGCTCTACCATCACTATTTAAATCTAGCCCTTGTAGGCATCTGACTTTACAGTGCTCCCCTTATATAAATTTACTGAACAAATAAATTAAGATGATAATTTTCAGACAGACAAGGTTGGTGATGATGATGTGATAATGGTTAACAACACTGGCAATTAACATTTCCTACTTTATTGTGAACCAACTATTGTTCAAGCAAAAATATATTATCTCATTTAATCCACACAAAAACCCTATGGATATACACTATTATTATTCTCGATTTATAAATGAAAAAACTAAGGCACAGAGAAGTGAAGCAACTCAGCCAAGATTACATTGCCAGTACTCAAGGTACAGCAAGAATTCAAAATCAGATAGTCTAACTCCAGGGAACACTGTTAATCCCTACAATATGATTCCTTAAGACTACCATCCTTTCTTCTGTGACCAGCTGAATTAACTGCCTGGAACGAAGACTCAAGAGACTAAAATTTTAGAGCCCATTCTTTCTTTGCACAAATGACTAAGAAGCAAACCAAAGTTCACCTAAATGCAGATGGCACTTTTGAATTTTTTCCCTCACCTTCAAAGAAAACTTTCTCTGTAACGGAAATATTAGGGAATCCAATCAAACTATATACTTGTTATCAGACTATTCCTGGAGTAAGGTAAGCTCAATAATGAGATGACTCCTTAGTTCAAAACTACAAAGTGATGATACAGCACAAAACTGTTCTCTTTCTTAGGGTAGAAGGATATATCTACAAGAGAAAACAGTGTGCAGACATGAAAAAAATTAACTTTCTTGAGGACAAGAACTGCTTTTTTCCATGAGTCCCTTCAGTTAGCATATATTCAGCTATAATAAAGGAACCAAGAAATCCCAACATCTTAAGTCGAAATTCAATGAAATCCTTATTATAGCATTTATCATCTTGCTTTTTTACAATAATTACTAATGAATAGTTTTATTTTCCTCACAAAAACACAAAATCCTTGAGGTAGAGTATCCCTTGGAAACTAGCATAACAGGGCTCAATAAACGTTTGCTTAATATTACAAGCTCAGCATTTCTATACTTAGATTTCCTGCAGGTCTCTCAACCAATGTTTAAAGCAAAAAGAGAATTACTTGGTGGTCTAGTGGTTAGGACTCTGAGCTTCCACTGCAGGGGGTAATAAAGATCCTACAACCTGCATGGCTCAGATAAAAATAAAAAAGCAGAATTTAAAATGGCTTCTCATTTATAAAGCAATGGATGCTCTGAAGTCCTATTATAAGATATTTTGAGACCAGTCCCACATTGTATCAACAAAGCCCTAAAAACTGGTGAGCTGGCATAAGCAGCACAAAGAATAATCAAAGAGCTGGAAGGAGAAAGCATCATGTTCATACCTTCAGTAGAAAGTAATGCAGTCCAGAGATTTAAGCAAATTGCTCAAGATCACAGAAATTAAGTAACAAGCAATATCAAGGCCAGAACACATATTTCCTGAATGCTGGCCCAGTTTTCTTTCCACAAAGAACTACTCTGTGAGCTCAGGATAAAATGGATACTTTTAGAAATATTTTAAAGATATTTGGTATGGAGGATGATCTTCCCCAGTACATAACTTTTTGTGAGGTATTACACCACCACTAAAGATATGAAATTTGCCTTGTTCCAATCATTGCAGATAACACCATCTTTTCCTGTTGTTCTACATAGTTTTTTCATTTTCATGTCTTTCCTTTCATTATCCTCTGAGAATTCTTCCTCTCACCACTTCTGATTTATCTACTTTTCCTCTTATCCACTTCCTTTCTCTAGTATCTCACAAACCACCCTACCATCTCTTTTTCTCTTCGTAATTATTAAAAAAAAAAAACCCCACAGATTAATCACATATTTGATTATAGACTAACCTAGGATACCATAATAAGCAAGCCATAGCCTTGGTCTCTTGGCATTTATGAGGCAATTTGTTAACAAAAATATAAACACAAAGAGTCACACAATTTTACTATGATTTTACAATGGGGACAAGAAGCTTAAGTACGGATGGGACACTCATATGAAGAGATGTGGTAATAACAACAGTCGCAAGGTTAGGGTTAAGCAAATGAAAGGGATCCTCTTTCCTATACAGCTTTCTCACCAACCAATTCAGGTGCTCTACTTCATTTACTCCCTATTCTCTTACTGCTTGACTTTTCCTGTGCTCTACTTTTTCTCTTAACCAGCAGACTTCCTTTTCTTCCTCCTGGACTTTTTTTTTCCTCTCCTGATCTTTTCAGATGAATCTGTCCTGTCCTGTTTTCCTTTTCAATATTATTGCCAACTCCTCCCACCTTATAGATCTGGATAATGGCTTCAGATGGGAATTCACTTTTTTCTAAAGATTTAATATGTATTATTTTATTTGATCCTCACAACAACGCCAGGGAGGCAGGCAGAAATCAACATAACTATTTTACAGATATATAAACTAAGTCTTGCCAAGATTAAATACTTTGCCAACAATCAAGTCTGTCAGTAGCATAATCAAATCAGAACCCAAACCTTTTCTTTCCAAGTCCTCTATTCTTTTTCCATTGAACTATATTATTTTCAATTCCTACATATTTTAACCATATATGTGCACATGTATGGACAAGTATAGAGATTAATGTTTCTAAAATAGCACAAGTGAGAAAAGTATATGACTGTATAGGGAAGCTAGAAAAACAGCAAAGTCAAAGGACCCAAATTAAGAATACAATGTAGCTCACAGGCTAATCCTTGTAGAGGCAGCTATGGGTTTCAGATCCAAATGGAAACTATGTCTTCAACCAAGTGATGTAGTCAGCAACAACACTGGTCTCTCCCCATACTTCCCACAGCTGTTAATAGGACCAGTGCTCACCCTCAGCACCATTTCTGACCCCCACTCTCTTTCACAGGCATGCCACCATACCTGAAGTTTTTACCATTTGAAGTCACTTCTTTGGATTAAGGCGCTGTCTCCAGAAGGTCACGGTTAAATGCATGTTACCTGAGAAAGGAAGGAGGGTCCATTAACACATTACTCCTATGTTTAAACACATCAGATCAGCAATGACCTTTGGAACAGGACAGCAAAATGTCCTTTAAAAAGTTTCATAGAATAGATCATTTTTGATGGAGCAAGCAGGATAAGAAGGTTAAATTGGGAAGAAAATGACTCACGCATATAATAGGGTAACTCCCCACCTGCGTATAGCTACATGGCAAAATGAGGATGGCCATATAAATACATACTCTATCTTTCGAGGTCACAGTAAGGACTATCCCTGCAACCTGGAAGCTCCTAGGGATATGAAAAGAAAAAAGTACTCCAAGGATCTGAGTATAGTCAATTCTGTAAAGAAGCAAAGAGCTGAGTTGGCATCAGTCCTCCAAGGACAGTACACTGCTAGACTGAAAGAGGACAGAAAAAAGGAACAGATTCTAGTTAACTACTCCTAGTTGTGAGGCTAGTTTCCAGCCCAACATTTTTAGCAGAGGGCTGACCTCTCAGTGAGAAAATGCTGCAATTCAATTCTTCAACCCCACTTGCTAATTTATATTGACTCAAAGCCAGTATCATTCACAGGCACAAAAATCAACATGCCTTTACTGAGTGCATATTATAAGCCCAAAATCTGGCTAGGTGCTATAAATATGGGGTTGGGGGGGAGGGGGGCCTTTAATACACTTTTGCCTTAACCCATACTATAGGGTAACTCCCCACCTGCCTATAGCTACATGGCAAAATGAGGAGGGCCATATAAATACATACTCTACCTTTTGAGGTCACAGTAAGGACTATCCCCACAACTTGGAAGAAACCAATCCCCTAAACCCAAAACAGAGAAGGGTGAGGAATAAGAAAAGAAGGCGGAGGGTGGCTATTTTTCTGTGAGTATAAACACAAATTTCCTAAGCCAGAATGAATACAACTCACTTTTAGGCCAAAGTTCCTTGTTAAACTCTTAACTAAACAGTCAAGAGGCACAGGCTAGAAATACTTTTTCTTTTGGTATAATACCAAAAGTTATTTAGTAGTACACATTCATCTTGGTACACTGGAGAACAGACAAAGAGTTACAAAACTTGGTTCTACTTTAGCTCTGATTCTGTTTAAAAAAAAAAAAACAGAAAAGGTTAGACTAGTCCAACAATAGCATACACCTGGCACATATATTGATACTAACCACTAGATAACTAGTGTCCACAGAAGTCATCACTAATCAATGCTAACTCACTTTCCCAGAGAAACCTTATGATTAAACTCCTTCTCAACACAGGGCTTCTGGCAGCTACTTCAAGTGAAAGTCGGCCCATAAATCAAAATATATCTGCTACTGTGGACTAGATAATCTCTACAATCTCTTCCAACTCTTTAATATGCATTATTTATTTATTTGGCTATGCTGGGTCTCAGATGTGGTATGTAGGATCTTTAGTTGCAGTA
Source organism: Oreotragus oreotragus (assembly GCA_006410675.1). Taxonomy (NCBI): domain Eukaryota; kingdom Metazoa; phylum Chordata; class Mammalia; order Artiodactyla; family Bovidae; genus Oreotragus; species Oreotragus oreotragus. Next base: position 15,725 of record SJYX01009939.1, on the reverse strand, counting down.
TGTGGAATCCAGTTCTCAGAACTAGGATCGAACACAGGACCCTTGCATTAGGAGCATAGAGTCTTGGCCACTGGACCACCAGGGGAGTCCCCCAACTCTAAAATTCTAAAACCACGTTTCTGAGGGTGGGAGAAAAAACACTTCCCAAAAACCTCATAAATCAATACCACTGATAGCCATAAATTTCAGTCTAATCTCTAAATTATACAAATTGCACCTGATCAAGGATGCTAACAACAAATTCTGATACCATTAACATATATAACCGTGCAATATTATTCTGATTTGCTAACGGGTTCTTTTGACAGAAAAGGAACCTTTTACCCAGAATGGCCTAAAGAAATCCTCATACAAAATTAGGACAATACTGCACTAGTAAAGAACTAAATTTAATCCCTTGATCATGCCCACAGCCGCTCAATGAGGACATGCCTTTCACTTCTCACCTAAACCACTGCAACAGCCACTCTTCCATCCTTTCACTCTTGTCACAAAGCAATCTTCCAAAAGCAAACATGTACTCAATATCATTTTCCTGTTTAAAAATCTGTATCTATTGCTAACAACATAAAACAAGTTTTTTTCTTGCCTCACATCCACAATGCTCTCCTTCCCCATCCCACTCCCTGCTCCCTTTTATCTTCCACAATCCTGTGTTTACTAACAGTATTGAGGTGTTTCCTCTGCCCTGTCCTTCCCTATCTCCATTACAATAACACTTCAGCTAAGACCCAACTTCAGCTTGAAGCAGATTCTTCCTCCTCAAATCAGACACAACTGATTACCTCCTCTTCCATCTCAAAGCTTTTGGTTTATTCAAAGTATTGTCTCAACGGTTTCCAAAACCATCAAAATTGCCTGAGGCAAGTTTTAATCCTCAAGGCCTAACCTAACCTATTAAATCAATCTCGGGAAATAAGGCTCTGAAATTTCTACTTTTAAAAAAGCTGCCCTGATTATTTTAATGACCAAATTTGGGGGCTACTGGTTTGTCTCTTCCTGTTGGTGTAAAGATGTTTCTTTAAAGAATGGAAAAAATGATTTACTCTAGAATACACTGAGGAATTATCCTGCACTTGTTTATTTCATATCCTTGTTGACTTGACTCATATGTTGAAGATGAAGGAATTCCTTTCAGACTCACACCCAAAAAACTTATATCCACTGTTGAAAACAGCAGGTGAATTTCCACCTTCATTTCTAAATCTTAAAAATGAAGTAACTGTAACCTGAGTAAACCTATGAAGACACGGTTAAGACTCTCACCAGACCTGCTCTGAGAACTTTATTTCGGCCGAGAAACAACTCTCTAGCCCATTTTGAGGGTGGAAATACACTGCCTCTTGTACTTCCCTAAGATCTAATTATATTAGGAATACATGCAAGACTCCAAGTACAGTGATAGATGGTTGGCTCAAGTGCCTCGTTAATTTTCAGAGAATTCCCTGAAATGTCTCTTCCTTCCCCACCCCTCACTCCCAAAAAATACACTGAAGCTGAATAATAGCGGAAAATCTAACAAGATACAAATATAAGCAAGAAAACAAGGTGAGTTGTTTACTGGGGAATCGTGGATTTCGGCTGGTTTGCAAATCCACCAGGTTACATCGCTAACTTGAGGCCCAGCGTCTACCTGGGGCGCAGAGATCCTGTGTTTCGCTCTACGTCGCGGCCCGGAGCAAAGTCTAAAAACTTGAGTTTCCCCACTTAGTTCCCACCAAGTCCTGTCCTCATCACGACTACTTTTTTCTTCTCTCCGCTAAAGAAAAGGGCACTTTCAGGAGGAAGGGCAGTGACAGCTCCACGTCTGCAAAACTCGGCGCTGGCGGGGCCGCTGCGGCGGCGGCGGGCGCGGACGACGCCGCCGGGGCCGGGACCACCACGCTGGGGGACAATAGGCGGAGGGGAATGGAAGAGAGAAGAGAGGCAGCCGCTGTACTTGGCCCCTCTCGCTAGTGCGGGCTCCTGAAAGTCTCGGGAAGGGCAGCGGGTGGCAGGTGGGCCCGGCCGCCGCCCCTCGCAGGGCCACGTCGCCCGCCCCGGCCGCTGCCGCGGGGCCCCTCGCGTAGGCCGGGCCGCAGGAGCAGAGCCCCCGGGCGGGGCTGACGGGCTCTGGGCTGGACCCCGGGGGCGCCCGCGGGGGCCCAGTTCTCTCAGAACTCGGCGCCCGCGAGGCGAGGGGCTCCGAACGTCTGAGCCCAACAGTGGCCGCTCGGGGCTTCCGGGTGACCCATCCCCGCCACCCCTCCGCCCGGCCCCTGCCACTAGCCCGAGCTCCCCGCGCCCCCCACGGGCACCGGCTCTGAGGGAAGGGGAAGCAGCCGCGGCTCGGGTCCCGGCTGACGCGCCGCACTCCTCTACCTCTCGCTCTCCTCTACCTCTCGCTCTCCTCCGCCGTATTCATCCAGGACCCTCTCTCTCCCCAAAATCGCCTCCAGTCCGCCCGCGGGTTTTTACCGGGACTCGGGGCGGCGGCTACTCTTCAGTCCCTCGACTAAGATGGCAGCCGGTCCCGAGCCCGGACCACAGCTACTAGAACGAGTTGGCGGCCAACGCGCAGGCGCCTCCAGCTCGGGAGCTATCAGAACTACAAGCCCTAGAAGTCCTTGCGCACTAACCAGCTGCAGGCAGGAAGAGCTAGCAGAGTCTGGTGAGCGCAGCTAAATCCGAGTTTGCATTTAGCTAGGTGGGAGGGACTCTTGGATTACTCCTGGTCAGTTCAGTTCAGTCGCTCAGTCGTATCCGACTCTTTGCGACCCCAGGAATTGCAGCACGCCAGGCCTCCCTGTCCATCACCAACTCCCGGAGTTCACTCAAACTCATGTCCATCGAGTCGGTGATGCCATCCAGCCATCTCTTCCTCTGCCGTCCCCTTCTCCTCCTGCCCTCAATCCCTCCCAGCATCAGAGTCTTTTGGGTTTTTTTAATTTTTTTTTTT
>SJYX01009939.1:0-11299 GCA_006410675.1 Oreotragus oreotragus | reverse complement strand
TTGGAACCAGTCTGTTGTTCCATGTCCAGTTCTAACTGTTGCTTCCTGACCTGCATATAGGTTTCTCAAGAGGCAGGTCAGGTGGTCTGGTATTCCCATCTCTTTCAGAATTTTCCACAGTTTATTGTGATCCACACAGTCAAAGGCTTTGGCATAGTCAATAAAGCAGAAATAGATGTTTTTCTGGAACTCTCTTGCTTTTTCCATGATCCAGCAGATGTTGGCAATTTGATCTCTGGTTCCTCTGCCTTTCTAAAACCAGCTTGAACATCTGGAAGTTCACGGTCCATGTATTGCTGAAGCCTGGCTTGGAGAATTTTAAGCATTACTTTACTAGCGTGTGAGATGAGTGCAATTGTGTGGTAGTTTGAGCATTCTTTGGCATTGCCTTTCTTTGGGATTGGAAGGAAAACTGACCTTTTTCATTTCAAGTCCTGTGGCCACTGCTGAGTTTTCCAAATTTGCTGGTATATTGAGTGCAGCACAGCCTGGTATCTCTAGGCTTTTTAAAAAACCCTCGTCTCACACCAGAACCTCTCAACAGTATAGCTACGGATCCAAAACTCTAGTGTGCATCAGAATCACCTGAAGAGCTTGTTAAAACATAAACTACTGGGACCCACCCCCAGAGTTTCTAATTCAGCAGATCTGGGATAGGGTCTAATCATTTTAATAATTTGCATTTCGAACAGGCTCTCTGATGTGCTACTAGTAGGAAATCACACTTTGAGAATCACTGAACCGTATCTTAGTCTTTAAGAAACTATACTCAGGAGTTACATTGATTGGATTCAACTCCACCTTTTAACAGCGTGCGCTTAGGGATAATGAAAATAGCTTACACGTAAGTGGTGCCAACGTGTCAGGTGTTCTTAGAGCTGATCAATAAGCTCTTTTAATCCTCACAACAAATCTATGAGGGAACTACCTTCATTTTCCTCACTTTACAGATGCACAGACCAAGTCACAAGCTGGATAAGAACCCAGGCAGTCTGGCTTCAGATTCCAACCTCTTCCTTCATAGATTGTTTGTGAGAATTAATAGGTTGTGGAAGTAAACTCAGAGGCACAACTAAGTGCTTAGTAATTAGTGACCTTTGCTATCATTGTTTAGCATGTTTCCTCCTAATAAAAACAGTATTTTACCATTTAGAAAGTCACTTACACTTTTCAAAGTACTTTCAAGTCCTCCATGTCAGTGTCTCCTGCAATGTACCTTAGGAAAGCCTGTTAAAGGTACAGATTCCTATAACCCTACCCCTTCACATTATCTAGTGCTATGGTTCTCAAACTTCAGTGCCCATCAGAATCACCTAGAGGACTTAAACCATAGACTGCTGGGCTCCACCTTCAGAATTTCCAGTTCAGTAACTCAGGTCTGACCGCAGTATTTGCATTTTCGACCACAGATCACACTTGGACAATCACTGTGGTAGGGCAATGTTTCTCACCCTTTTTGAAATTATCATCTCGGTAAGGAACAATTTTACACTTTTGCGGGGGGGCATGCCACTCTGCATTTGGAATCTTAGTTCCCCCACTGGGGATCATACCCATGACCCCTACAGTGGACATGGAGTCTTAACAACTGGATCACCAGCGAAGTCCTACTAGACTTAATTCCCTCATGAAATTTTAATGTCACAAATATACATTTTATCAATGTCTGTACCATGTATCTGAGCTTTTACCAAAAAAATTTTGAGTGGGGAGGAATTCCCTGGCTATGCAGTGGTTCGAACTCTGCACACTCACGGCCGAGGGTACAGGTTCAATTCATGTTCTGGGAACTAAGATCCCTGCAAGCTGAGAAGGGCATGCAAACAAAACAAATTTTTAAACACACATGTATTTTAATGTCCTCTGCACTCCCACAATCAATTTTTGTCCTATTGAGAACACATGTTCTGCAGGATGTGGGTTTTTAACTAGTGCCCCAGGTGATTCTTAACACTAGACAGAACGCAGTGTATCTTTAAAGTATGAGGTATTTTTATGCCTGGGCTTCCCAGGTGGCTCAGTGGTAAAGAATCCACCAATGCAGGAGTTGTAGATTCGATCCCTGGGTCAGGAAGATCCCCTGGAGAATGAAATGACCATCCACTCCAGTATTTTTGCCTGGGAAATCGAATGGACAGAGGAGCCTGGCAGGTTACACTCCATGGGGTAGGACACAACTTAGCAACTAAAACAAACATTTTTATGTCCATTATACAAAGAGGGAAATGAGCCTCAAGTAAATTAGATGAGTGGTCCAAGATCACTCAGCCAGGAACCAGGGATTCAACAGAATGTCCTCCGGCACCACATTCTGTCTTCATACACAACTTTTAAACTATATAATGTTATGCAAAACTAATGTATAGTGTTTGAAGTCAGGATAGCGATTACCCTTGTCCTTAGTCACTCAGTCGTGTCTGACTCTTTGTGACCCCCACGGACTGTAGCCCACCAGGCTCTTCTGTCCATGGGACTCTCCAGACAAGAATACTGGAATGGGTTGCCATGCCCTCTTCCAGGGGATCTTCCCAACCCAGGAATCAAACCCAGGTCTCCCACATTGAAGGCAGATTCTTTACTGTCTAAGCCACCAGGGAAGCCCAGTGATTACCTTTAAGAGGAGGTAAAAACAGGAAGGAGACCCAAAAGGGGGTTTTGGGGGCTGGCAAAAATGTTCTGTGTCTTGATCTGAGTGCTGGTACACTGGTAGGTTCACTTTGTGCACATTCATCAAGCTGCGTATTTATGATTTGTGTATTTTTCTGTGTATTATGTGTCAAGAAAAGTTTATGTAAAGCAAATGTATGTTTTAAATGTATATTCATTTTATTCCAAAAACGCATCTCTTTCTACTACATACCAGCTTCTCAAACTTTAGAGTGCGTCAGAAACAGCTGGAGGACATACTGCAACCCAGATTGCCAAGTAACACCTCCAGAATCTCTTAAATTCTGGAATCAGGCCCAAGAATTTGCATTTCAGAGTCAGACACAGCTTAGCGACTGAACAACAATAAACAAGTGCCTAGGCGATGCTGACGCCCAGGGATCACAGTTTGAGAACCACTATGCTGGCTGGTCTATGCTATACTAACGTTCTTGCTCATGCCAACAGGATGGATTAGGTCTGATCTGGGAGGCAGACCTAGTAGAATTAATGTCAGGCTTCTTCAGAGCCACATGGACCAAGGATCTAGTATTATCACTATCTTACTTCAGGGGGTTTAGGGAAATCCCCTGAACCTCAGTGGCCAAATCTTTAAATGGGAATAATAGATACTACCTCCTGAGATGTTGTGAAAATTCTAGGAAATCCAGGGCAGGTATTTAGTTGATAGGTTCTCCAAGGAGGGCCCAAATTAGTAAGGGCAGAGAATCCCAGCCTGGACATTTACTCATCTCCCATGCTGTGTGGCTCTGGCTCCCAAGTTCCCTGATTCAAAAGCCAGTCTATTCTTGGCCTGGTCAGAATGCAGGACTGGTGGCTATTAAGACCTTGAGCCACCTACACCCTCCTTCTGCCTTGGACAGCCAAGTCAGCCTGGGACAGGACCCAGCCCTGCTAGAGCAGGGGCAGGAAGCCTGAGAGAAGCCTCCATCAGCAAGGGAAGGGGTTTCCCAGGTCTCTGGAGAGAGAAGGAAGCAGAGATGCAGAGCTGGAAGGAGTGGGAAGAGAAAACCCAGCAACCCACATGCCACCTGTCTCTTATTGACTTTCCCTGTAGAACACTTAGTCACGCTGCTAGTCACGCTGCTGTCTCCCACTTCCCTGAAGCCATTCTGCATTCAGCTGCCAGAGGTAGGGAAAGACTTGAAAAGTGGCAGAACTGTGTGCTGATGGAGAGAAGACACTGGATGGAGCTTCTGGGAGCCTCATACATGAATCCAAAGAAACCACCGAAAACCGAGGTCATGGCTCATCATCTTCCCTGTTTAAGACTGTTTTGTCATCTGGAAAATGAGGAACACAAGTTCCATCCCTGGTCACCTCAGTCATCCCCTCCAGATAGGGTTGCCAGATTTAGAAAATAAAAATGTAGGATGCTCAGTTAAATTTGAATTGCAAGTAAAAAATGAATAATTTTTAATACAAACTTGTGACAAATACTACATGTAACATTCTTATACTAATTTTTTCCATTGTTTATCTAAAATTCAAATTGAACTGGGCACCACGTCTTTTAGTTGGCAAACTTACTTTCATGGCTTTATATACTTTCTTCACTGGGGTGGTGAACTTAAATGCCTCCAATGGCCAATAAGGGAAAATAAAAAATCACAGCTAACATCTACATTAACATTTTTAATTATCAAATAGGATCCTAAGTGTTTTGTATGCACTATTTCACTGAATTATCCCAGCAAGCCAGGTGGGGCGCTCCATTTCCTCATCCATGACGTGGGGATAGTAATATGCTCCATCTTCTGGGATGTTAAGAGAATTAAATGAGCTAATGCCTATAAAATACTTAAAATGGTGCCAGGCAAGCACACAGTAAGCACTAGCTAAAATTTGTCCCATTATGCTCATCAAGAAACAGAGTAACCAGTCCATGGTTTCACCTAGCAAGTGGCAGAGCCAAGGTTGGAACTCACATCTATGACTATGGCAAAAATTCAAATTATTTAAAACTCCTGTGTTTTAAATAAACAGGAAATAAAACAGGAAAATGGATCAACTGTGGTCAATTTACAGAATGAAATACTACAAAGTACACATACGTTACAAAGTACACAGCTGATGTTCAACTCATTCATAACTACCATCATTATAAAGCCAAGAGATGTAAACAATTCAGAAACACATTTCTCGAGACTTCCCTGGAGGTCCAGGGGCTAGGACACTGATGCAGGGGGCCTGGGTTCCATCCCTGGTAGGGAAACTAGATCTCATATGCTGCAACTAGGAGGTCTCAAGCTGCAATGAAGAATGAAGACCCCGTGTACCACAGCTAAGACCCTGTGCAACCAAATACATTATTAATTTTTAAAATATTGTAAAATTTTCATTTTTTATGTTTGGCTGTGGTGGCTCTCCATTGCTGCTTGGGCTTCCCTCTGGTTTCAGCAAGCGAGGTTGTGGTGCACCAGCTTCTCCAGTGGCTTTCCTTGTTGTGGACCTCAGGCTCTAGAGCACAGTCTCCGTAGCTGTGCTGAGGCACGTGGGATCTTCCTGGATCAGAGATTGGACCTGCGTCTCCTGCATCGCAAAAGGTGGACTCTTTACCACTGAGCCACCAGGGAAGCCCTAAAAAATGTTTTTAAAAAGAAAAAATGCATTTCTTCAACCAATATTCAGAAAGCATAATGGGTAAAATTATGCATTTTCATTCAGATGAAAAACATGTTTTAATACATTCACTGCTAATTACAAAAAGCACAATATTGTAGTGTTTATAAACTTCTGCCACAATTTGATGCTATTTATTCTAAACAGGCATTATTAGGTCCCAAAGGATATTTTCATAAGTTGGTTATTTGGAGCACAGATGCATTTCCCCATTAATTAAAAAATATTATAATGGTTGATTATGACCTTGGTATGCCCATCAAACCTTTTAATATTATGCAGCTGAATTGTTGTACAAATAAAATCATAGACATCAAAAACTACGATACAAAATAGATTAGTATCAGACATTATGCTAAAAGAAAGTACAAACTGTATGATTCTATTTGTATGCTATTCTAGAACAGATAAAACCTAATCAACGGTGAAAGAAATCACAATATCGGTTGTTTTTAGAGAGAGAAAATTTTCTCAGGTGTTGAAAATGTGTTTTCAATATCTTGTTAGAGGTGTAGATTACATGTCTGACATGCATTTGTCTGTATGCATTTGTCAAAACATAGTAAATAATACACTTGAGATCTATGTTTATTATTGCATGTAAAATGAACCTAAAAAAAAAAAAGCCTCAAAACAAATACTGAACTCTAGTTAATGACAGCCATACTGAAATGTTCAAAGGTAGCATGAACTCTGCAGCTTCCTTGTAATGCATCAGAAAATAAGATGGATGAGTGGAGTGATGAAGGAATTAATATATGACAAAGTGTATACAGCAAACAGTTAACTGTACATGTCTTTAAACTGTTCTGTTTGAAAATATTCATAATAAAATGTTGGTGGAGGTAGGGGAACTCCTACCAAGCAAAATACGGTCTGTCTTCAGGGGTGGATTTGTAATCTCTGATCCATTTGCAGGCAACTCCATCTCCTGCCTGTTTTTCTCCTTTGAGCTATGAAACAGCATGATCTCATTTCTAAAATCTTCCTCTCACAGCTTCTGTCCTAATATTTCTCTGGGTTCCAGTCCGCTCCCTACTATTTACTTGCTGTATGACCTGGCCTCTTCTGACAGATGGAGATTAGGGTCATGTAACTTTTATCTATAGGTAACAGACTGAATATTTTAAAAATTAAAGATAAAAATAAATAAATAAATGCATCAGATTTAGCCATTCAACCTTATAAGATTTCCTTCCTCTCTAAACCATAAGCTCTTCAAGTGCAAGTTACCCATCTTATCCATTCCTATATTTTCTCTGGCATACAGTAACACCTTAAGGGTGCTCAGAAAACACTTCAGTGAAAATTTCTTTGTAAATTTTGAGAGGATTCAGAGACACATGTATTGAGTGCCCACTGGGTGCCCTGAATGAGATGTGCCTATATTCATCCCCTATGAGGTAGCAAGTATTGTGATGACCACTTTTCTAGAGGAGGAAATAGTTTCAGAAGGGTTAGGAGACTTGCCAAAATTCACAGAGAATGCAAGAAATAGACCTGGGATTTAAACCCAGGACGGTCTCTTTCAACTACTTCACAACTGCCTCTTCTTGAATCAGTGTAAAAAAAAAAGAGACTTTATGCTTTTCTGTAACCTTCAGATTTTCTGTACTGAATATAGAAGTAAAAAAGAATGTTATAAAAATAAATAGCCATAAGGAGCTCTCAACACCTCCTGCAGTTTTGGGAGGACTTAGATTCAGATGAGCGCTTGCAGGACTGAAGAACTCCCTTAGATAATAAACAGCATGGCAGAGTTTCTCCTAGTCCTGCTCATTATCCCCAGTTCCCTCTTTTCTTGCTCTCAAACGTAGAGTCGTCCTTTTCCTAGGAAAGCCCCACAGTTACAAATTTAGATCAGAATCATTGCTTGCCCACAGTTCTCATTGGAAATGTCTATCCTAAACTGGAATATACCTGTCTTTAAAAAAATTATAGTCACATCCACAAATTCCTCAAGCAAAGATGAAATCAAGAGACAAGCATCCAGGTCACATTATGCGAGATGGGAAGGTATCATCAAACAAGAAACACTCCTGGGAATCTTAGAACTCAGCCTTGATTCGGGTAAACTTCAGAGGCAATAAAGGCTGCAGAGACATAGGAACATGTGACTTTGTTTTCGGTCCTTGAGGACCTTCTGAACCTGGAGGGAGGAGGGGCAGGCCCTGAAAGGTCAAATGCTTCAGTCACATGTGTTCAGGATGCTTCCTCAACCGTGAAATAGGACTAACAGTAGTACCTTGCCTCTTACGGTGGTGGGGAGGATAAAATAAGAGAACGTTAAAACAGAACAGGATCATAGTAAGTGTTTCATTAAAGTTAGTGCTTGATTTTTCACATGAGACACCCGTGTGCCAGAGAGGTTTGAGGACTTGCCTGAGATCAACTAGTTATTAGAAGAAGCAGAATTCAAATGTGGTCAGCCTGACTCTAGAGCCCTCAGTCTTCACCTTTAAGCCAGTACCTTCCAAGGAGTTGTGCACTGATGGATATGCACAAACTGATTTTAGGTGGTGCCAAAAGTGGTCATCAAAAAAAAAAAAAAAACCCTTTTCATTATGAAAAACTTCAAAGATACAAAAAGAAAATAGTATAATGAATTGCCTGCTTCACCCAGCTTCAAATAGCAGCTCATTAACAAGAGCCTTCACCTGTAACCTCTGCTGATGGCTTATTTTGAAGCAAATCCCAGACATCACATTCTTTCATACGTAACTATTTTGGTAGGTTTGCTATGGTAATCTTTTAAAAAATTATTTTATTGAAGTATAGTTGATTTACAATGCTGTGTTAATTTCTGTTATACAGCAAAGTGATTGTTATACATGTATACACATTACTTTTCATATTCTTTTAATCTATTGCTGGATCTTGGATGCTGCATGTGGTCTTTCTCTAGTTGTGGTGCTTCGGGCTCTCAGTGCAGGAGCCTCTCTCGTTGCAGAGCACAGGCTGTAGGTGTGTGGGCTTCAGTATTAATAGTTGTAGCACTCAGGCACAGTAGTTTCAGCTAACAAGCTCCACGGCATGTGGGATCTTCCCAGACCAGGGATCAAGCCTGTGTCCCCTGCATTGGCAGGCAGTTTCTTAACCACTGGACCACCAGGGACCACCATTTTCCATTATGGTTTATCACAGGATATTGAACACAGTTCCCTGTGCCATACGGAGGGACCTTGTTGTTTATCCATTCTGTGTATACTAGTTTGCATCTGCTCATCTCCAGCTCCCAATCCATCCCTCTCCCAACACCCTCCCGACAAAAATTTCCTAAAACTTGCTAATAAGAAGACAAACAACCCCACTTTATGAACAAATTTCACTAAAGAAGGTATAAGAATAAGCACTTGAAAAAAATGCCTAACATCTTTAGCCATTAGTGAAAACCAAAATGAGATGCCATTTTACACCCACTAGAGCAGATTTTTTTAAAAAAAGACAGTAACAGCAAGAATGTGGAGAAACAGGAAGTCACATACATTGCTAATAGAAATGTAAAATGGTTCAGCCACTTTGGAAAATAGTCTGCTGGTTTCTTAAAAAGCTAGGCATAAATTTCTCATAGGACCCAACAATTCCACTTGTATGTATCTACACAAATGAAAAAATGAATGCCAATGGCTTGCATATGAATGTTCACAGCAGCATTATTCATAATAGCCAGAAAGTGGAGGGAAAAACTTAAATGTCAGTCAATTGATGAGTGAATTTTTTAAATGTGCTATATATGTACAATGGAATATTATTCAGTAATTAAAAAAGAAATGAGCTATTGATAAATACTATGTCATGAATGAAGCTGAAGCTAAATATTAAACTAAAGCAAAGTCAGACACAAATGATCACATATTGCATATTTAATTCCATGTATTTGTAATGTCCAGAAAAGGCAAATTTATAGAGATAGAAGGTTTTGATGAGGGATTTCCTGGGACAGAAGATAGAAATGAGAATTAGCCCATGTAAATGACCAAGAGGGGTCTCAGTAGAGTGATGAAATTTCCTAAAAATAGTTTCTGATAAGGACTGAAAATCTCAGTAAATTTACTACAAATCATTGAATTGCATCTTTAAAATGGGTAGATTTTATGGTATGCCAATTACACCTTTTATGAAGTTGTTTTAAATATACATATGCCATTGTTCCAGCAGTTCCATTCCTAAGAGTTATCCTTTCAATAAATAGGCAGTGAGCAAAATAGCAGGTGAACATGTGATTGATTCATCATAACATTGTTTGTAATAGGAAAAGACTGGAAATAAGGACAAAGTCCATCAGTAGGGGATAAAATAAATTATGGTACTAGAAAACTATGCCAGTCTTAAAAAAAAAGCATAGGTACTGATATGAAACCATCTCAAATTTATTTTATTTAGGGAATAAGTTCTAAATATTCAGTAGAAAATAACAACAGATTACATATTCATTTGCTTGTATATGCAAAGAACATCTCTGGACTACAGAAAGGAAGAGAGTGACATTGGATGTCTTTTAAAGGAATTGAGTGGCTGGGGGACAAAAGTAGAAGGAAAACATTTTCATATTTTTTGAATAATGTATCAGATACTTATATTAGCTATTTGAAAATTTTAAAAAATTTTAAAGAAGTTAACTAAAATTATTACTAAAAAGTAGGTTGACTTATTTAAAGAAAATTGTAAGTCTCATCATAAAGCATATACAGACAAGGACAAACCACTAAGGTAGGATGTGGACAAGTGTGGCTCGGAGCCAGCCCAGGGCCATCTATCACAGGGGGCAGCCACGGCCTGTCTACCTTGTGGCTCCACAACTCCCTCAGCCTCACCTGGGGCTGGAGAGGGACAGAGGCTGAGCCCTAATCCCTGAGCCTTCCAGACACTGCAGCACAGTAGTCACAAAAGTTGTCCAGTATTTGTGACTGCTTCCTGAGAGGGTCAGAAAGGGCTCCTGTCACAAGCACTGAGTTCCCAGTCAGCCGGCTGCATCACAATCCTGCTGCCACTGGGGATGGTGAAGCCACCTGGGTCTCTTGGACACCCAAGGCCATCCTTTAGTCCCAGAGAGAGAAGGAGGAAGAGCGTTTCTCCCATTCCTTTGCAGTTGAGGTGTAGAGCTCAGGATACGGAGTCAGTCTCGGTTTTGCTGTTTATTTGTGTGACCTCAGGCATGTCACTTACCTTCTCTGAGCCTCTGTTTCCTCACTGTAAACATGGAAACGATACTTTTAGAAAAACATATTGATGAAATAAAGCAATACCTAGATAAGGGAACAACTCAAATGTTATCAGTAGGAGAACAAATAAAATAAATCATGTCATGTTTATACAATGGAATACACATAGCAATAAAAAGAACAAATCATTACTACAGGCAAAAGCATAGATGAACTGCACAAACATAATGAGTGAGGGCTTCCCTAGTGGCTCAGAGGTAAAGAATCTGCCTGACAATTCAGGAGACTCAGGTTCAATCCCTGGGTCAGGAAGATCCCCAGGAGAAGGAATTGGCAACCTACTCCAGTATTCTTGCCTGGAGAATCCCGTGAGCAGAGGAGCCTGGCGAGCTAAGTCCATAGGCCTCAAAAGGGTCAGACACAGCTTCGTGAGTAAACAACAACAATGAGCGAGAGAAGTCAGAGAAAAAGAATACACGTCATAAAAATGGACTTTTTAATGTTTAATAAAACATCAGGTGACAGAAGTAAGAATGCTGGTTACTCTGGAGCAGCAAGAATTAGCTGGGAGGGGCGCCTCCCTCATGCTCCATGTAGGGCAACTAAGAGCTCGCACGCAGCAAGCGTGTGATGTCGTGTGCCAGAGCAAAGAGAGAAGATCCCACGTGCTGCAACAAAGACCCGGTGCCGCCAAATAAAGAAAGAAAAATATTTGTAAAAATATAGACAGAGGAATAGAAGAACACAGTATTCAAGAGGATGGTTACTCTGGTCAGGAAAACAGTTGGGTGGGAAGGAGGGTATAGCGTTCAGTTCAGTTCAGTTCAGTCGCTCAGTCGTGTCCGACT
>SJYX01009938.1:116031-144640 GCA_006410675.1 Oreotragus oreotragus | reverse complement strand
TGATCCAGCAGATGTTGGCAATTTGATCTCTGGTTCCTCTGCCTTTTCTAAAACTAGCTTGAACATCTGGAAGTTCACAGTTCACATACTGCTGAAACCGGGCTTGGAGAATTTTGAGCATTACTTTACTAGCGTGTGAGATGAGTGCAATTGTGCAGTAGTTTGAGCATTCTTTGGGAGTGGAATGAAAACTGACCTTTTCCAGTCCTGTGGCCACTGCTGAGTTTTCCAAATTTGCTGGCATATTGACAGAAAAAAAAACTCAAAATGGATTAAAGATCTAAACGTAAGACCAGAAACTATAAAACTCCTAGAGGAAAACATAGACAAAACACTCTCTGACATAAATCATAGCAGGATCCTCTATGACCCACCTCCCAGAGTAATGGAAATTAAAGCAAAAATAAACAAATGGGACCTAATTAAACTTAAAAGCTTTTGCACAACGAAGGAAACTATAAGCAAGGTGAAAAGACAGCCTTCAGAATGGGAGAAAATGATAGCAAATGAAGAAAAAGTGAAGTCACTCAGTCGTGTCCGACTCTTTGCAACCCCATGGACTGTAGCCTACAAGGCTCCTCTGTCCATGGAATTTTTCCAGGCAAGAGTGCTAGACTGGGTTGCCATTTCCTTCTCCAGGGGATATTCCTGACCCAGGGATCGAACCCTGGTCTCTTGCATTGCAGGCATATGCTTTACTGTCTGAGCTACCAGGGAAACCCCTAATAGCAAATGAAGCAACTGACAAAGAATTAATCTCAGAAATATACAAGCAACTCCTGCAGCTCATTCCAGTAAAATAAATGACCCAATCAAAAAATGGGCCAAAGAACTAAATAGACATTTCCCCAAAGAAGACATACAGATGGCTAACAAACATATGAAAATATGCTTAACATCACTCATTATCAGAGAAATGCAAATCAAAACCACAATGAGGTACCATCTCATGCCAGTCAGAATGGCTGCGATCCAAAAGTCTACAAACAATAAATGCAGGAGAGGGTGTGGAGAAAAGGGAGCCCTCTTACACTGTTGGTGGGAATGCAAACTAGTACAGCCACTATGGAGAACAGTGTGGAGATTCCTTAAAACACTGGAAATAGAACTGTCATATGACCCAGCAATCCCACTGCTGGGCATACACACTGAGGAAAGCAGAATTGAAAGAGACACATGTACCCCAATGTTCATTGCAGCACTATTTACAATAGCCAGGACATGGAAGCAACCTAGATGTCCATCGGCAGACAAATGGATAAGAAAGCTGTGGTACAGATACACAATGGAATATTACTCAGCTATTAAAAAGCATGCATTTGAATCAGTTCTAATGAGGTGGATGAAACTGGAGCCTATTATACAGAGTGAAGTAAGTCAGAAAGAAAAACACCAATACAGTATATGCATATATATGGAATTTAGAAAGATGGTNTGGAATATTACTCAGCTATTAAAAAGCATGCATTTGAATCAGTTCTAATGAGGTGGATGAAACTGGAGCCTATTATACAGAGTGAAGGAAGTCAGAAAGAAAAACACCAATACAGTAAATGCATATATATGGAATTTAGAAAGATGGTAATGATGACCGTATATGCAAGACAGCAACAGAGACACAGATGTAAAAACAGACTTTTGGAGTCTGTGGGAGAAGGCAAGGGTGGGATGATTTGCAAGAATAGCATTGAAACATGTATATTATCATATGTGAAATAGATCACCAGTTCAGGTCGATGCATGAGACAGGGTGCTCATTGCTGGTGCACTGGGATGACCCTGAGGGATGGGGTAGGGAGGGAAGTGGGAGGGAGGGTCAGGATGGGGAACACATGTACAGCCGTGGTGGATTCATGTGAATGTATGGCAAAAACCACCACAATACTGTAAAGTAATTAGCTTCCAATTAAAATAAATTTTTTAAAAAAGCTTATCTATTTTTAAAAGGCTGGTTTTTATCACTACTCAATGTCACTATTGAATAGTGACGTTATTACACTATTGAATAGTGACTAATGAAACATTATGACATCAGGACACTATTAGAGTCCCTTGGACAGCAAGGAGATCAAACCAGTCAATCCTAAATGAAATCAACCCCGAATAGTCATTGGTAGGACTGATGCTAAAGCTCCAATACTTTGGCCACCTGATGGGAAGAGCCAACTCACTGGAAAAGACCCTGATACTGGGAAAGATTGAAGGCACGAGAAGGGGACGACAGAGGATGAGATGGTTGAATGGCATCACCGACTCAATGGACATAAGTTTGAGCAAATTCCAGGAGATGGTGAAGGACAGGGAAGCCTAGCATGCTGCAGGCAATGGGGTCACAGAGTCAGACACAACTGAGCAACTAAACAACAATGTCAATATTCAATATCTTATGTACCCACTGTCCTCATTCTAGTCAGATACCTTCTCTAAGAAGCAAGCCTTGCTCTCACCCTCGTCTTACCTACAAAATCTGTCTGTTCTATATCCCAGGCCTCCAGGACCTGATCAATGATGGGAGTGGATTCATGAAACTAATGACTGATATTTTATGCCTTCTCTTCCCAGGGAGTATATTAATATTCCAAAAAGCCTAGCATGCTGCAGGCAATGGGGTCACAGAGTCAGACACAACTGAGCAACTAAACAACAATGTCAATATTCAATATCTTATGTACCCACTGTCCTCATTCTAGTCAGATACCTTCTCTAAGAAGTAAGCCTTGCTCTCACCCTTGTCTTACCTACAAAATCTGTCTGTTCTATATCCCAGGCCTCCAGGACCTGATCAATGATGGGAGTGGATTCATGAAACTATTGACTGATATTATATGCCTTCTCTTCCCAGGGAGTATATTAATATTCCAACAAGGACCTTAAGCCAACCAAGAGACTTGCAGTCCAGATTTCAGGCATGTGGTACACTAGGGAAGGGATTCATGTACTATGCCCCTTGGGATGCTGCCTCTAACTCTGACTAAAATACTCGCCCAGAGCTGGCCCTCCATTTCCTCTGACTATTCCCCACCACACTCCATGCTCTACATAGTCACACAATTGCAACGTTTCAGAAAGAGACCATCTTGGGGAGGTCGCCCAGTCCAGTGATTCTCAAAGTGCTATCCCCAGACCAGCCACATTAACATCACCTGGGAATTTATGGGAATGCAAATTCTCATGCTTCATCTTCTGGATCAGAAACTCTGAGACTTACGGTTATCAAAGGGGAGATGGAGGAGGGATAAATCATGAGTTCAGGATTATCAGATATACATTTCTATGTATAAAACAGATAAGCAACAAGGTCCTACTGTATAGCACAGGGAACTATATTCAATACCTTATAATAAACTACAATGGAAAATAAGAAACTCTGTGGACTTCCCTGACAGTCCAGTGGCTAAGACTCCCCACTCCCAATTCAGGGGGCCTGGGTTCAATCCCTGGTCATGGAACTAGATCCCATTTGCTGCGACTAAGACCCAGCACAGCCAGATAGATTAAAATATTTTTTAAAAAGAAAGAAAGAAACTCTGAGGGATGGATCCAACAATGTGTGATTTAACAAGCTCTCCAGGTGATTGCAACAGCCAGGTGTTTCCAATTCATGTGAAAGTTTGAGAAACACTGCACTAAGCCAACATCGCCATTTTACAGATGAGAGCATTGAGACCCAGTTGTCCAAGTTCCCCATGTTGACAGTTGAGAACCAGTGCTCTGACCCTCAGTCCAGTGCTCCTTCCAATATACCATGTAGTGCCAGAGACATGCTCGCTGACTACCAATGGAAAGGGCAGTAATCTCTTCTTTCTACTATGAAAGACCTTAAAATGTTATTAGGTGTTTCAGGAAATTCAGGATGGTTACTGAACATGTGGGATGAATCAAATACAGTCATGTGCATTCCCAAGGCCAATGAGAGACTTCCTGCTTTTAGGATTAATTTTGCCTCCCTTGACATCAGAGATTCTAAGTAACAAACACGTCAGACAAATATTTGTGGTGTTTGGCTTTCTCAGACTGCTTCAAGCAGTCAGCCAGAAGCAACACATACAGCACAGAGCATCCAATCCTTTCTGAAACAGCCAACAGAACCCCTGAAGCCTGGATCCCCAGGGTGCTTCAAGAAGCAGCTAATATATCTGGCAAGAGAAGCCAGCCACACCTCCCCACCTTGGAGAACAGGGTAAGCGAGTAGCCAGATCTTTTTAAAGGCTCCTGATTGGTGGAGCAGCTGAGGACCCACATACAGAGGCAGGGCCAGGCAGGCTGGGTAGCCCATTGACTTCGATCACATTGAAATGAATTAATGTTTATAAAAGGATGAGGCTTCAGAAACCATTTACTTGATGCCCTCAGCATTCCAGTACCATCACCACTATAGCCATGATCCAGAAAAAGCTAGATGTTACATATGGGATGGGATCTGAGTAATGGTTATGATTTTTAGAACAATTACAACTAAAGTATGCCATCTACCTTTAGAACAAGTACAAGCAGAGTATGCCATCTACCTATACCATCTACCTTGACATTACTTTGCCAACAAAGGTCCATCTAGTCAAAGCTATGGTTTCTCCAGTAGTCATGTACGGATGTGAGAGTTGGACCATAAAGAAGGCTGAGCACTGAAGAATTTATGTTTTTCAACTGTGGTACTGGAGAAGACTCTTGAGNGCCAACAAAGGTCCATCTAGTCAAAGCTATGGTTTCTCCAGTAGTCATGTACGGATGTGAGAGTTGGACCATAAAGAAGGCTGAGCACTGAAGAATTTATGTTTTTCAACTGTGGTACTGGAGAAGACTCTTGAGAGTCCCTTGGACAGCAAAGAGATATAACCAGTCAATCCTAAAGGAAATCAACCCTGACTATTCATTGGAAGGACTGATGATGAAGTGGTAACTCCAATACTTTGGCCATTTGATGCAAAGCACTGACTCATTTGAAAAGACTCTGATGCTAGAAAGATTGAAGGCAAGAGGAGAAGGGGATAACAGAGGATGAGATTATTGGACGACATCACCAACTCAGTAGACATGAGTTTAAGCAAGCTCTGGAAGTTGGTGATGGACTGGCATGCTGCAGTCCATTGGGTCACAAAGAACTGGACACAACTGTCTGACTGAACAACAACATGCCATCTACCATCTGTGAGGCAAGAGAAATTATTCAGGGTCAAATTAGCAGAGAATCCATAAAAATATTCTGCTCACAAATCATCAGCAGAGAAGCAGACTATAGTTCAGAAACTGATAATTTCTGAAGTTCCAAGGCTCAAAGTGGTAGAGATGAAGAAGGAAGGACTCTTGGTTCTTTCCTCCTCTTATCATATGGATCCTTCCTTTTCTCCAATTTCCTACATCTATATGACTCTACAACTTCTGCTTACACCTGTTCCCCTCCACCCTTTCCCAGCCTTTCTTCGCTGTACTCCACCCACTCTTGTTTCTTAGACTCACTCTCCGCCAAGCACAGTCCTCGTCCCAGCCCAGGCCCAGGTAGGAGCCTGAGACTCGGGTAAAGTCTGCAGACAGATGAGGGGGAAGCAGGGCCAGTGCTGTGGAGGCATGGGCCCACACAGCCGCCAAAACGTTGGGCATCTTTCGCATCCCTTCCACAGGAAGTCCCCCTAAATAGCTCAGACAGCTGTGCCCCTGGCCTCTCTATGTCTACCTAGGCCCTGGGGGCACTGGCAGTGTCTGTCCCCACCAGGCTCCAACCCACCCGATGCTAACCTTGGGGCAACACTGGGTCCTGTGCTGATGAACCCCTAGGCAGACAGGTATAGAAAGGTCATTGTCACCTCCTCTGCCATGCACCCCAGAACTGCACTCCTGTCATACTTTCCTTAAGTACAGAGCCGCATAGCCTCTGTGAGATGAATGCTGCTCCCGTCCTATTGGGACTTGGCATTTGAAATGTCAGATCCTCCCACGCCCTCCACTCCCTCCCCACCCTACCCCACACACACACACACCCTTCCTGGATCTGACACCATTTTCTCCTCCTCCTAATCTAGGTTTTATCCCTCCACTCCCCAGGCTTGCTCCCAGCACCCCCTAGTGGTTCTGTCAGCTCCTGCTGGGGCTGACTCATTAGCCCCTCCCCCACTTCCCGTTTCTTTTTTCACTCCTCACTTTTTTGCATCCCCTCCCTCTTTGGCTTTCATCCCTTCTCGCTAAACTCTTTCCCCTCCCTCCCTTCCATACCTTCCCTTGCCTTTTCTGAATCCCTCCCCACCTACCATCCTGATGGCACATTTAGTGTCTACATGAAGGAGACAGAACAATCACTCTGTGAGCAGGACCTGGGCACTGAAGTGTCTCCTTACGACCTTGATTATTTTACACAACCAGTTTTCAAAGCAGATGGATTAATCAAGGTTGATTTGAACCTCCTGCCCCCTGTCAGAGTCTCTGAAGCTGATCTTCCCATTGCAACAGTATTCCATTTTAACAGTCTGTCAGGGATAAAGATGTTAAGACAGTCAAGTGCTCTTTGCTTCTCTCCAGCCACCAAAAAACAATTTTCGCTAATGCTGGTGAGAATTACATTAAAATTGTGTAAAAGAAAGGCATGACCTTTTTTTTTTTTATGGGGTGGGGGGGGCGCAGTGTAGGACTTTGAGCTGTCACTAAATATAGCAATGGCAGAGCATTCTATTCCCAGAAGGTGGGGAGTTGCTGCGAATGACAGTCTAACCTCTAAAGCCAGATGGGGAAGCCCTGTCGCCTTTCTGTTTGGAGCACACACATGCCCTCTAAGGATGACCGGCAGCTATATGAGGAGAAAAGTGCAAGTAAAGGAGCCCAGACAATCTGAGATGTGAACTGAATCACCTAGTCAGGGATGCTTTTACTTTTAAAATCCAGGCAGTGTGGTATTTGCAAGTGAAGTGGGCATCGTTTGAAATCATCCATAGAAACAATGTTACAAAAAAAAAATACTGGTTTCCTGGGAGATGAGGGAGCCCCAGAAGCTAGTGGCATTAGTATGAATTCTGGAAAGTGGGGTAGCACAGGACTCCACGGTGTGCAGAGGGAACATGCAAGACAGGGATTCATTTTTTTTTTTTCCTTTCAGAACAATATTTAAAATGGTTGAAGTTTGTCTCTGATGCTTGTCTGTCTCCACTTTCTTGCCTTTGTCTTAGTAAAGCTTTCAGCTCTTCTTTAGTAGGCTATTCAAGACTGTCATACATGATCTCCAAATGCTCGTATTCCACTGGTTTGCTAATATATAAGGAAAAGCAACTCTTCTCGGGATATCCTGATACTCCTGCAAGTTTTGAAGATTGCACATACTTTTATAGCTACTGTTGCTCTCCTGTTCCACTCTTTCCTCAGTTTCCCCCCGAATAACTGACATCTCAAGCTCTCCATGTACACAGCTTGGCTCCTGAGCTTTTCCCCAATACCTTCTCTTGCCACATCTCAGATAATAGTAACTTAATGGTTCCGGTTTCTCAGCTCAACCATCTTGGTGTTATTGGTGATTCTTCTTTCTCTCACACCTCACATCTGACCCTTCAACAAATACAACCACTTCTACCTATGTTTTGCTACTTAGATAGAACCACAAGCCTCTCCTACAAGATTCTTGTCGTTGCTTGCCACAGTCGAACTTACCTGTACGCTAAACCAACTCCTGTCTTATTCCCTTTGCCTGAAAACTTTCTTTCCCCAGTATGCACAAGGCTTGCTCTCTACCAACTACAAGTCTCATCTTGGTGAGGTCTTTCTTGAGAAGCCTAATTTTTTTTTCATTTATCTTACTTTTATCTGATTTCAAATTTTTTATTTACTAAAAATTTTTTTTGGAATATAGTTGATTTGCAATGCTGTGTTAGTTTCAAGTGTACAGTAAAGTGAAGCAGTTATATATATGCTGCTGCTGCTGCTGCTAAGTCGCTTCAGTCATGTCCGACTCTGTGCGACCCCATAGACGGCAGCCCACAAGGCTCCTCTGTCCCTGGGATTCTCCAGGCAAGAACATTGGAGTGGGTTGCCATTTCCTTCTCCAATGCAGGAAAGGGAAAAGTGAAAGTGAAGTCACTCAGTCGTGTCTGACTCGTAGCGACCCCATTGACTGCAGCCTACCAGGCTCCTCTGCCCATGGGGTTTTCCAGGCAAAAGTGCTGGAGTGGGTTGCCATTGCCTTCTCCAGTTATATATATATATATATATAAAATCCACTCTTTTTTAGATTCTTTTTTTCATATAAGTCATTACAGCGTAATAAGTAGAGTTCCCTGTGCTATACAGTAGCTTCTTGCTGGTTATTTATTTTATATATGAGTGTGTATATGTCAGTCCCAATCTCCTATCCCCCTTACCCCACAGGCTCCTCTGCCCATGGGGTTTTCCAGGCAAGAGTGCTGGAGTGGGTTGCCATTGCCTTCTCCGGTGGTTGAGCCTAAATCCTCACCAACCCAGTCTCTCCCAAAGGGATTGTTCATGCTTCTTGGAATTCAGGCTAACCTCCCATTTCAGATCTTTGGAAGGGGAAAAGCTGCTTCAAACTGATACAAAGTTTAAATTTGTGATTTCCCAACTGATTCTGATTGTCCTGGAATAGGAAGGTATCTGTAAATTTGAAAAGGTTCCCGCATTGTAACTTGCCATCTTTGGGGGAGTTGGGGGTGGGATTTCTTTTTAACTGTTTATTTGTTCTCTTTTTCTTTTTTTTTGGTCCCACACAGCATGTGGGATGTTAGTTCCCCCACCAGGGATCAAACCCACTTCCCCTGCAGTGGGAGCACAGAATTTGAACTACCAAGCCACCAGGGAAGTTCTGGAACTTGCCTTCTTAACTGAAAGCACAGATATGACTTTAATTGCCATCCTCCCCACCAGTCATTGCCAGGTATAAGTCCTCGGGATGCCTGTCTAGGGAGAAATGATAAAGCAAAGATCCTCTAAATGCATACAGATTCACTTTTAAAGCCCAAAACATTCCACTTGCACAGTGTACTCTTAAGAAAAACTATTAGTCCTGCCAGTGGAAGTGTCAACACAACTATAATGCACTGATTCGCCACTAAATCTTTTATCTGAGCTTGTGTTCTTCAACAAGAATGCCTGAAAAAGGCATTCCCCGTGTTTCTAATTAAAGAGATCTTGCAGACATATTTTGATTTCAGTAAATTAAAATCTCCTTACATTTTCAAACAGCTACTTAAGCCCCAAGAACACCTCCATCAAATCAGATCCCTATTTGCACAAAATCTTCTCCATCTAAAATTAGTAGTGGGCATGCTATATCTAAAATGGATCTACTGTTAAGAATCTGCCTTCCAATGTGGAGGACAGAGGTTCAATCCCCAGTCAGGGAAGTAAGATCCCACATGTTTCAGGGCAATGAAGCCCAAGCGCCACAACTACTGAGCCCTCAGGCTCTAGAGCCCACATACTGCAATGAAGATCCCCTGTGCCACAGCAGAGACCCAGCACAGCCAAAAACAAATTAATAAATGTTAAAATGGACCTACTATATAACACAGAAAACTGTGCTTAATATTATGTAGCAAGCTAAATGGGAAAAGAATTTGAAAAACAATAGACCCATGTATATGTATAACTGAATCACTTCGTTATACACCTGAAACTTATCACAACGTTGCTAATCAACCGTACTCCAATATAAGATAAAAAGTTAAATAAAAAAAAAAACCTAGCAGTGGCAACCCAACTGTGGGTTCTGTTTTGGCTCTGGCAGGCTCAGTTTGCCAAAGGATTGCGTGCAGTGCATGGCTGTGGCTTAAATCACGGCTCCCATTTCCAAACATGGACCTCCCTACTTGGGATAGGATTCTCCCTAAGGTAACCCCCTGACTTCTTTGTGCATTAAGTCAGCATGTTCTTTCATCATCTTGTACTCAATCACTCAGATATTTATAGCATGCCTACTTTTTGGCAGTCTACTGGCTGAGTGCTCACGAGAGGACAGCAGTGAGCAAGGCAGTCACACTGTGTTCCCTCAAGGAGATCATGAACCCCAGTGTTTTGCTGGGTCACACTGTCATTCTTGACTCAGACTCCTTTCCTAAGTCCCTTATTTGAACCAGATGTTCCTACCCTGCTTCTTGGACCAAATGTGGGCATTGAATGCAATCCACAGGGTCTTCTGTCTTAACCTGAGACCCAAGGCCTAGCTGGAAGGATCTTGGCAGGGAAGAAAAGAGGTCAGACAGGTCACCATTATCCTTGATCTGGTCCTATCTTGTGCCCAATCGTGATCTATCCATACCCAGATTCCTGAAACCCTTATCACAGCAATCTGATGGCTAGCAATCTGTGACTGCTGCTTTGTCCCTGTGCTCCCTGACACTACCTAGTCATTGGACTTGCATGGGGCTTTGTACATTCAAATTAGTAGTGTGGTCATATCACTCTGAAACTGATATCTCAGACCTGTACGTGGAATAAAGATACAGATATCACTTGAAACCTGTGTCAGTTGGGGTCACAGCAGGAAGTAGATGACACACTCAAAATAGATATGTTGGAGAGTGAAGGTTAATAAATGGACAATTATAAATGGAAGGCTTCCCTGATAGCTCAGTTGATAAAGAATCAGCCTGCAATGTATAAAGATGGGGACAGGGTGCCCAGGGCTAGTAACAGGAATTAGAGATGCCCTTACCACCAGGGCTTCCCTGGTGGCTCGGATGGTAAAGCGTCTTCCTGCAATGCAGGAGACCTGGGTTCGATCCCTGGGTTGGGAAGATCCCCTGGAGAAGGAAATGGCAACCCACTCTAGTACTCTTGCCTGGAAAAGTCCATGGACAGAGGAGCCTGGTAAGCTACAGTCCAAGGGGTCGCAGAGAGTCAGACACGACTGAGCAATTTCACTTTCACTTTACCATCTAGGCCTGACTATGGATGGTCAGGCCTNACTCTAGTACTCTTGCCTGGAAAAGTCCATGGACAGAGGAGCCTGGTAGGCTACAGTCCAAGGGGTCGCAGAGAGTCAGACACGACTGAGCAATTTCACTTTCACTTTACCATCTAGGCCTGACTATGGATGGTCAGGCCTTTGATGTCAACCCTATAGGTCAGGCTCCTCTCCCAAGGCAGAAGGCAGGATGGAGAAGGATGGAGAGGGAGTCTGAAGGGGCAGATGGATGTTATCCAGCACAGAATGTCTCATTCAAATTTTGCAGGAATTGAGACCAGAGCTGCTGCTGCTACTGCTGCTAAGTCGCTTCAGTCGTGTTCGACTCTGTGCGACCCCATAAACGGCAGCCCATCAGGCTCTTCCATCCCTGGGATTCTCCAGGCAAGAACACTGGAGTGGGGTGCCATTGCCTTCTCCGAAGCAAAGGAGCAGGATAAACCAAATGGCAAGCAGAGCTTTTACTCTTTTCAAAAAATGTAAATATTTTCAGACATTTTTAAATGAGGGAAGAATTCATGTGCATAGAACAATAAGTGATTTTAAGTGATTTTTTTAATCTATTTATTAAAATAGGGTCTCACTTCGTCCCTCTGGTAACATTAGTTCCTGTTACCAACTATGACTGAAAGAAATGAAACAGTATGTACTGATGAGAGCCTGGGTTTCAGATTTATAGCTAATTCAGGTCTCTTTCCTTGCACCACTGCCCACTACCCCACCACCAACCCCCTCTGCAAAAAATAAAAATTAGGTGTACCAAATTAAGGAGCTTTACCACTTACAACAAGGGCTTCCCACGTAGCTCAGTGGTAAAGAGTCCACCTGCCAATGCAGAAGACACAGGAGATGCGGGTTTGATCCTTGGGTCAGGAACCCACTCCAGTATTCTTGCCTGGAGAATCTCATGTACAGAGGAGCCTGGCAGGCTACAGTCCATGGGGTCACAAAGAGTCAGACACGACTAAAGGGACTGCACACACCACTTACAGAAACATTTTAATGCTGTTATCAAGGAACTAAATGTTGCTTTTCCACAATCCACTAGAAGAGCCTAGTAACAAGAAAATAAGCTGATGTTGGGGCTTTTTAAAATAATAATAATAAATGGGCTTCATTCCCAAGCCTTCTGCTGCACAGCCCGGGCTCCTGATCTTCCCCCGTTCCTTCATCCCTGACCCTAAGTACCTCCCAGGTGACCAGCGCAGTAGCACTGAGACCCTGTCTGAGTCCAGGAATCATGTACAGCAGAGTCCACGAGAGAGAAACGCAGATGGGCTGACCCTCAATATCACACAGATGCGCTCAGCCATTAACCAACTGTGCCACCTTGGGTGAGTTATTCAGTTTCTCCCAGCCTCAGTTTCCTCAGGTTTAAAATGGAATAATGTAAAGTCTACGTCATCAGTTGTTACCAGGATTAAATAAGACAATGTCTGTAAAACACCTAGCACAGTACCTGGCACACGATAAGTGCACAATAAAACCCATTATTTTTAGACTTAGAAATAAGAACTAATGCACAGAAAAAAAGCAGGGGTGAAGAGTGGGTTATGTTTCAATCAACTAGAATGTTACCTTGCCCAGTTTCCCTTCCCTAACGGGTCCCATTAAGTCCACATTTATGGTATTGATTTTTCCCAGTGCAGGGAACATTTTACACACTAAGCATCTCTACTGCCCATTGCTGTTTCACAAGTGGTACTATATATATATATATATATATATATATATATATATATATATATATACATATATAATAAAATCTCCCATCTAGTTGGTTTATACAAGGGACATCAAACAGGAAGAGGTTGATCTGATTTTGTTGCACCCTTTCAAATGAGTTGCCTTGGATGGTCTATTTAAAATTACTGATATAAATATATATATATATATATATATATATATACATATATAATAAAATCTCCACTAATATCAATGTAGAAGTCTTTCTCTGTCAAAAGCAGGAGGTAAAGCAGAATAAAAGACCTAGGTCACTGTAGGGGAGAAAAGGTGTCAAGGAATAGGTTGGGAGGGGGGTGTGAGATGGAATAAGAGATAAAAGAGGACAAGAAGTTGCCATGATGTGTTTGTTTGACTCTTCATTCGGAGAAACCACATCTACAAATGTTAGGCACGCTTTCATGTCTGATTTATTTCACCCTTTAACCTTGTGGCACAAAGTTCAGGGTCACAAACTCCCCCAATGACCACCATTCCCACAAGGGGAGACAACAAGAGGAGACAAGAACACCCAGACAAATCTGAATACTTCCCCAGATACTCCGAGACAGCCTCCCTTTTCCCATCCTCACCCTTTGCCCCACAACAACCAGCACGCCCTTCATAAGTTAGATCATTCCATCCTCTGCTCAAAACCATCTAATGTCTTTTGATCTCAAAGTTAAAATCGAGTCCTAAAAGGGCCTACAAGCCCTGAGCAGCTTACCCACCTGTTACTACTGCCACCATGAACTCTTTATCCACCACTCTTCTCATCTCTTCTCTCCAGTTACACCAGGCTCCTTGTTTTTCCTAAAACACCAAGCACACTCCTGACTTGAGCTCTCTGCACTGGCTATTCCCTCTGCCAAGAAGGCTCTTCCCCAGAAATGTGCATGGCTTACCTCAGGAACTTCTTTCAGGTCTTCCTTACTTGTCCCTTTTTCCATGAAGTTTTCCTTGACCACGGTTGTGGACTAAATGTTTGTATGCCTCCAAAATTCATAAGTTGAAATCCTAATGTCCCAGTGTGATGATATTGAGGCGGGGCCTTTGGAAAGTGATTAGGTCCTGAGGGTGGAGCCCTCATGAATGGGATTAGTATCCTTATAAGTGAGAGGAAGAATCAGAGCTCATCTTTTAATGCCAGTCATGGCTGATTTTATCAGTTCGAGGGTAGAGTCAACCTTCACAATGTAAAAGTGATGAGGCAGCTACTGCAAATGAGGTAGCTGTCCAAGAATGCTTCAAGAAATTATTGATGAAGGCATGTATTTACCTGAGCAGGTTTTTAATGTGAATGAGACAGGACTGTACTGGAAGAGGATGCCAAACTGAAGTTACATCAGTAAAGAGTCACTCATCCAACCTGTGGACCAGGGAGTTATAGTGACTTTTAAGAAAATATTATTTACATCAACCTTTATATCAAGCAGTAAAGGCAAGTGATGAATCTAGAATAACCTTGTAACTATACTATACTGTATGCTAGCTGTTCTACTGTACTATCTGACTCTACTTTAGAATCACCTGGGTGAGGTGACTTTAAAACTGGCTAATAATTGGAATCTCTGTGAGTAGGGCCCAGGAATCTGTTTTAAAACTAACCAAGTTATCCTAATGGTTTGCCACCATTAACACCTGCTTCCAAAAGCTAAATAACTCTCCATATCTTATGAGTAAGAGCAACCTCTGGGAACCACTTGCACTCCTCTGAGCTCAATAAAAAAAAGAATCCAGATGAAATCACGTTCAAATGACCATCATAGGGGAAAAAAAAAACAAAAGAGGCAGCCAGTGGAGTATGTGGAAGGCAGAGCTATAGGGACTGATTGGGGTCCTATGGTTAAGAGGTGAGACAGAGGCCGTGCCTTTGAGGACCTGTGCCTCCATGGGGGTCAACTTGGGTCTGGGAGCCAGCTTTCAGTTTCAGAAATTAACAAACTGTATTTTGTCAGCCATCTCTGGGGAATATTCTTGACGAATTTACTCCCATTCACCAAACTCACAAGAGATCGATCACATAGGTTGTATCATTATGTAATCATAAGACTAACTCATAGTCCATAGCCCTGACAGAAGCAGACCACACAAAGATGCAAGGCTAGATGTGTAAGTTCTAACTGAGGGGGAGGGCTGTGGGGAGGGGTGATAAGATAGTTGGAAAACAGGCACTGCTGGGTAGGCACTTCTCAGAAAAGTGTGCTGTGTTAGACATCTGTAGCAGCTATACACAGAGCCTCTGCTTTGCCCAGGTTTTTAACATTGTTTTTTAATTTATTCAAGGTTGTCATTGCTGCACATGGGCTTTCTCTAGTTGCAGACAACAGGGCTACTCTCTAGTTCTGGTGTATGGGCTTCTCATTGCAGCAGCCTCCCCTGTGACCAAGCATGGACTCTTGGGCCCATGGGTTTCAATAGCTGTGATTCATGCGTTCCAGAGTGCCCAGTAGTTGCAGCACACAGCTTAGTTGCTCCAAGGCATATGGGATCTTCCTGGACTGGGGATTGAACCGGTGTGTCCCATACATTGCAAGATGGATTCTTAACCATGGGACCACCAGGAAAGCCCTTTAACACTGTTTTTAACAAGTACTTAGAGTGGTCAAACACCTGCCTGTGAGAGGACAGGGGGTGCATCAAATAAAGAAAAATAAGTTTGCATTTCCCACTGAAAAGAGGAAGCAGAAAAAAAAATGCATGGGGGGACATCAGTTCAGTTCAGTCGCTCAGTCGTGTTCAACTCTGCGACCCCATGAACCACAGCACACCAGGCCTCCCTGTCCATCAGCAACTTCCAGAGTGCACCCAAACCCATGTCCATCGAGTAGGTGATACCATCCAACCATCTCATCCTCTCTCGCCCCTTCTCCTCCTGCCCTCAATCTTTCCCAGCATCAGGGTCTTTTCAAATGAGTCAGCTCTTCGCATCAGGTGGCCAAAGTATTGGAGTTTCAGCTTCAACATCAGTCTTTCCAATGAACACCCAGGACTCATCTCCTTTAGAATGGACTGGTTGGATCTCCTTGCAGTCCAAGGGACTCTCGAGAGTCTTCTCCAACACCACAGTTCAAAAGCATCAATACTCTGGCACTCAGCTTTCTTCAAAGTCCAACTCTCACATCCATACATGACCACTGGAAAAACCATAGCCTTGACTAGACGGACCTTAGTCGGCAAAGTAATGTCTCTGCTTTTCAATATGCTTTCTAGGTTGGTCATAACTTTTCTTCCAAGGAGTAAGTGTCTTTTAATTTCATGGCTGCAGTCCCCATCTGCAGTGATTTTGGAGCCCCCCAAAATAAAGTCAGCCACTGTTTCCACTGTTTCCCCATCTATTTCCCATGAAGTGATGGGACCAGATGCCATGATCTTCGTTTTCTGAATGTTGAGCTTTAAGCCAACTTTTTCCCTCTCCTCCTTCACTTTCATCAAGAGGCTTTTTAGTTCTTCACTTTCTGCCATAAGGGTGGTGTCATCTGCATATCTGAAGTTATTGCTATTTCTCCCGGCAATCTTGATTCCAACTTGTGCTTCCTCCAGCCCAGCGTTTCTCATGATGTACTCTGCATATAAGTTAAATAAGCAGGGTGGCAATATACAGCCTTGACGTACTCCTTTTGTTACTTCTTGTTATTAAACAAGAAGTTTGATAACAACTACCAGGTTGAATGAGACACAGTATGTCATTTAATTCTCCCAATAGTGCTGTGAATGAGGTATTATTCTTATTCCATGCTATAAGGAAGAAACTAAGACTCAGAAAGTGAAATAGCTTACCCAAGATCACAGAGCTGTTGTGTAGTGGAGCCCTGTAGAACCCATGTCTTAATGCAGGGTACCTGAGACTCACCTGGAGAACTTGTTCAAAATGCTGACTGTAGGAACCCAGCCCCAAAGATTCTGATGTGAAGGGTCTGAGAGGGGGCCCACAAATCTGCAGGTTGTAAACCCACTCCTCTGTGCCTGGAAATGATGGTGCAAGTGGTCCTTTCTGAAGCCTCACAGCTCTTCTCTTTGTATGGTGTCGTTGGTCATGGAAGCTACCTCTTCACAGCACATCCAACCTAGACTTTGAAAGAGGCTTAACCATGATTCTCTTGTGTTCTTTGATCCTCTTCCACTTCCTGGAGCTGCCAGATGAGTTCAAAGACCCATCACGGTGAGCGCCGATCTGGGACAAAATGCACACGTGTCTTGGAGTGAAGCATGTATCCCAGCTGGCACACAGCCCAGGAAAAGAGGATGAGCACTCCCCAGCAGGAGGCCCCCAGATGAGGGAGGGGTGACAACCAGCTCTGCTGTGGATGAGGTCACCCTGAACACCTTCAAGAAGAGAGCATCTACTTGGCTTTGAATTGGTTTTATTTGGTCTCTGGTGGTTTCAGGCTCTGCAGGCCTCTCTGCATAAATCCCAGGAGAAAGGGAAGCAAACATCAGGTCCAGAGACCCACTCCACTGCAGTGAGTGGAGGAGCCTGGGCCCCACAGCCTCTGGGGGGAGAGGTTTCCATTCTCCAACCAGGAAGCTGTTACTTTCCCAGCCTTGGTGAAATCACCTGCATTTGGATTGAGTTGTGCTTTGGCCCTCCTTCAACATGATGTTCTCACCCTCAGCTCCTCAGAAAGCTAGCCCCCACCCCAGCTCTCCCCTTCAGCTTTTTTACTCCCCACTCCCCCAGGCCAGGCTTCTGGGGAAAGTCAAAGAAAGATCCTTGGTGGCTGTGAGGGTCCCTAAGCATTTCATTTAAAAGTGGTGTTCCACTCCTTCAGAAAGGATGGAACCATTCCGAAATAGCTCAGAACTCCACTTTGCCACTTTCTGTAAAGTTAGTTTAATTTTTCTGAACTTGTTTCCTTGTGTACAAAAAAAGGGATAACAATATCTATTATGCTCAAGAAAGATGAGGATTATATATGTATGTGTGTATATACATATATATCTTCTTTTTTTTTTTTTAGCTTGAGGCATGCGGGTCTTAGTTCCTTGACCTAGGATCAAAACTGTCCCCCCCTGCAATGGAAGTGTAGAGTCCTAACCACTGACCCCCAGAGAATTCCAGAGGATTATATTTTTCAAACCATTTATTAAAATACGTGGCACATCAGGGCTTACTAATAATAATTACAACAATAAAGAGCTAAGATTTGTTTAGTATTTATTACAGTCCAGGCACTTTCTATTTGCCACATTTGGATTAATTTATTTAAATTACAGGAACCCTCTGAAAGAAATACCTTGTCTTGTGGCCATTTTACAGACAAGGGAACAGGTTCAGAGGGGTGAAGCACATTTTCCAAGGTGACAGCATGAGTTGGAATCAGAGCTGACATTCACACTCAAGTCTGTGACCCCAAAGCCTGTTGCTGCTGCCATTGTCATTCTTTGTTGTTTACTAAGGAGCCGCTATGTGTGACACACCTGGATAGTAATGAAGACCACAAATTATGTAGGGGGATTGTCCCCAGTAAATTCAGTCTAGATCAGATGTGGAGACAAGGCCTATGCATTAAAGAGAGACTAATACGTGGTAGCCCTGACAAGTGCCCATGTTTGGTTCAGAAGTGCACAGAGGGGAGGATACTGGGAGATATTCTTCCATGGGTCTTTTGTGCTCCTGTATTTGTTGCTAGTGAGAAATGGAATATTTCCTGCCATATCAGTAAACAAAGGATGTCAGTCAATAGCAGTTGCAGACCAAGGATGGTGAGCTAGTGAACCCTGAGGGAACCCAGGAAGGAAAGAATACCTGCTGTCTAGCAGCCATCAGACTGCAGCCACTCCTTACAGTGATCCCTGAGGAAATTCAGGACACTGGCTCCAGGTAGCAGAGGTGCATATCAAAGGAATGATGTCAGTGAACTAAGACTCTTGTGTCTTCCCATACATCAGAAAGCGTTAATTCCTTAACTTGGGATATCTGGTTTTCTTTAATCAACAATCATCTTTTGACGTTCCAACTACCTGCCCTTCATTACAAAACTTCTATATAACCTGACTCCTATCTCCCCACCCCCTGCCACCCCTCCCCCACCTCCTCAAAGCAGTCCTCTCAGAGTTACTTGAGATGCTGTCTCTTGGGCTTGAAGTCCTAAAAATTCCCATTGAATAAAATGTAATGCTCAACTTTTAGGCTGCAGATAGTTTTTAAGTCAACATTGGCCATGCTAAGAATGCAAGGTCCTGAGTGCTCCTTATCTGGGATATTTCTCAGGGTTATGTTTGCAGTGAGTAATCTTGAGGGATGAATTAATACCACCCTCTGGGACAAAGAGTAGGCATGCTTCCTGTCTGCTACAAAATGCTAAGTTCCCCAAGGATAGCCAGCAGCCATCCCTCTGTGTTGCCTGTGGGGTTGGGGATGTGGGGAACTGAGGCAAACATGTTGATGTTCATGCTACTTGCTGTGCTGTGAGTCATACAGTCTGTTGTCTCTGATCTGGGAATCTCATGTTTCCTTCCAGCACCCATGAAACAGTAACAGGCTAAATGATGAGCTTGTAAGTAGGGTAAAATCAAATCCCAGATGTGATGAAAGATACAAGCTATTGAGAAACTGTGATGTGCCACACACACGTATAGGCACTGGACATTACACAGTGAACAAAAGAGGCAAAAGTCCTCTCTCATAGAGTATGCATTCTATGTGGGTAGGCAGACAAAGGTACAAATCAACAAGATGGTTAGAGATGGTGATCAGTGTTGTGAAGGAAATAAGCAGGGGTGAATGAGCCTCAGTGTCCTCATTTGTAAAATGGCGCCAGTGTTAACACCTACCTCTCTGGATCATTGTAAATGCTTGATTCATGGAAAGTCTTCAACAAATATGGACTTTCATGATTATTTCTCCTTCCTTCTTCCATGGAAATAAGGCAAGAAAGTGGCTTCCTGGGGACTTCCCTGGTGGTCCAGTGGCTAAGACTCTGCACTCCCAATGCAGAGGGCCCAGGTTTGACCCCTGGTCAGGGAACTAGATCTCACAAGCCACAGCTAAAAATCCTGAATGCCACAACGAAGCTCGAAGACCCTGAATGCCACAACTAAGACCCAGCACAGCCAAATAAATCAGTCAGTCAAAGAAAGTGGCTTCCTTGTGTGCTTTGTAAGAGTGGAAAAAAGAGAGAACTACAAGAGGAAAGAGGCCTCTTTCCTAAGCAGATATGAGGTAAGCAGGTCCATGCCACCTGATTATTTTGCTGATCAATACTTGGGAACCAGGAATTTGAAATATTACCAACAAAACAGAACTTGTCATTACACCAGTCATTACACTTGTCATTACACCATTTCAGTACACCCTCACACATGAAGATATCCACTGAAAAGCCCGCCTCGGGTGAATGGTTCTGGCCTTAGGATCTCCCTTCCTCTCTCCTTCCTAGTCATTGCCCAGGGTGACCTGATCCAGGGATGGAGCTGGTCTGGATGATGGAATCCAGCAAGCCTCTGCTCCTCTTCCTCCCACCTCCC
This sequence comes from Oreotragus oreotragus, assembly GCA_006410675.1. Taxonomy (NCBI): domain Eukaryota; kingdom Metazoa; phylum Chordata; class Mammalia; order Artiodactyla; family Bovidae; genus Oreotragus; species Oreotragus oreotragus. Next base: position 124,557 of record SJYX01009938.1, on the reverse strand, counting down.
CCACCCAAATGCAGCCGCTTCCCCAGCAGCCACTCCCCATCCCAGTGCTGATCCCAACAGCAGGGTCTCCAGCCTTTTTCCTCCTCTCCAACGTCTTCCCGGCACATGAGTCAACATGAAACTCATGGACAAAGCACACTTGCATCTAGATGCAGCAGATATTAGCAAATGGGGCTGGAGTCCCATTTTTCTTTCTAAGCCATCATACAAGAAACTATTTCAAGGACCCATTCTGTGCTAGGAGTGCCTCCCACCCCCTTCAATAACTCACTCAGACATCACCCTAATAGCTCTGTCTCTCTAGTGGACAAATAGCTGGCCTCCAATTACCCAGACCCATTTGCTGCTGCAGTGCGTGGATGTTCAAGTGATGGTCAGTGATCAAGTGGCTAATTCACAATAATGATGGGGCAGGACATCTCCTCTTTTTGTTGCAGGCTTTGCTTCCCATGTATTATATTTTAAAGCCCTTTCTGAGAGATTTTTAAAAAGACCTTCTTTAGAAGGGTATGTACTCCTTGTTCTGTGATGGCCGGAACTGGCTTCGTCTGCCTTGGCATAGGGTTTTCCCCTGAGCTGCTTGTAACCTGAGCTCCCCCAGGCCTTGCCAGCTTGCATATATTCAAGGCCATACTATGAGTCATCTCCCAAGTTTTACCAGCTCTTGCGTTTATCTCTCACACAGAAATTAGCCTCTAACAAAAGACCCCTGAATAATATTCGAGTGCATAAGGAGTATATGCCTCCTGCTGCAAGCTGCTGCCACTGTTCCCCCTCCTCCCGGCAGTGTATTCCTTAGTAACTGTGCTAAGGAACTCTGTCTGCTGGGCAGCAAACACTGAAGCACTGAGGCCTTTGGGATGCCAAAGCCACCATGTTATGGGTGGAGGACAAGCCCTTCTCCCTCTGTGATACCCTTTCTTAGAGGAACAACCAAGCAGGCTTATGGATGGATGTCTTATCAAGGCTTTTTGTTGTTGTTAATTTAGAGGCCCCCCTCCCTTCTCTTCCACCTTCTTTTTCTGAAAAGATTGTGAGATAATTTGAAAGGCAGCTGGACCTGGAGATGCACACGTCTGCATTCAGAATTTTCCCCTTTGCTCCCAGGACTAACGATTCCTCACTGGACCCAGCTCACTGTGTTTGGTTTTTGCTTCCCTCAGAGTAACACACATAAATCAAACTTCAATCCTGTGTATTCTCTCCAACACACCAGCATCACCTATGTGCTCCTTGGTCCTCCTCCCTACAAGGGCTAAAAGAGAAGAGAGAAAGAGGGTGAGTGCAGAGGTGGGGACACCCAAGTGGCCTTATGTCAGGTTGGCACTAGGGGTAAAAGTCCTTCAAATGCCATATACTTATGTCAACATCAAAGGGCAAAGAGGAACATGCGATGGCAGTTTCTGATCAGAAGCAAACGGTTTTCCATGTCCCCATAAGAGAGGTTCGTGGAAATTCCCTGGCAGTCCAACAATTGGGACTATGCATTTCCTCAGCAGGGGGCATGGGTTCTATCCCCAGACAGGAAACTAGCATCCCACAAGCTGCACAGTGCAGCCGAAAAAAGGCGGGGGGCGGGGCAGAAGTTAAAGCAGAAGCAGGACAATATCAAATGAAAGACTGTGTAGAGTGTCTCAGGAGGGGATGGGGGTGAGACAGTTATTAGATGGCTTTCAAGGCCTGTTATAATCCTGAGGATGAAGAAATTGTGTCTAACTCTTTGTGACCCCATAGACTGTAGCCCGCCAGGGTCCTCTGTCCATAGGGTTTTCTAGAGAAGAATACTGGAGTGGGTTGCCATGCCCTTCTCCAGGGGACCTTCCCACCCAGGGATCAAACCTGATCTCTTACATCTCCTGTATTGGCAGGCGCGTTCTTTACTGCTAGGTGGGTTCTTAACACCTATAGGAATCATTCTATAAGAACACTGTGAAGTGAAGTGAGTGAAGTTGCTCAGTCATGTCCGACTCTGTGCGACCCCATGGACTGTAGCCTACCAGGCTCCTCCATCCATGGGATTCTCCAGGCAAGAATACTGGAGTGGGTTGCCATTTCCTTCTCCAGGGATCTTCCCAACCCAGGGATCAAACCCGGGTCTCCCGCATTGCAGGCAGACACTTTATCTGAGCCACCAGGAAGGCCCTGGTGTCAAGAGCCTTAACTACTTTGGGTTTCCTGTCAGGTGAAGAGGTTTAGAGTGGACTGAAGTGCAGTCATTGGTCCTCCCTCAGTATCCATGGAGGTTAGTCTTAGAACCCTCCAGACACCAAAATCCATGGATGCTCAAGTCCCTTATGTAAAATAGTGTAGCATTTGCCTATAACCTACACACATCCTTCTGCATACTTTCTTTTTTTTTGGCTGCACCACCTGGCTTGTGGGGATCAAACCCACAATCCCTGCAGTGGAAGTGCACAGTCTCAACCAGTGGGTGGCCAGGGAAGTCCCTCCTGCATACTGTAAATCAGCTCTAGATTACTAATAATACCTCATACAATGTATAGTTGTAAATACAATGTAAATAGTTACTAGCCCCAACTAATTGAAATTCTACTTTTTGGAACTTTCTAGAATTTTGTTAACAAAATATTTTCTATCCACCGTTTGTTGAATCCACAGATGTGGAACATGTCAATTCAGAGGGCCAACTATAGGAGGGATTTTCAAGACATACACCAAGGAGAAAATTTAGCAGATTCAGCAAAAGTATACCCTGGAACTCCACAGGCAGCAATGTAACTGTAAATTGCCCTTTGAAAATGGGGCAAGATATCAGGGTCTCCAAAGCTTAAATGTGCTTTTCCAAATTATCTAAAGAGGGCCAAACTCTCTAGTCCTAACCCCAGCGCCCCAAACCTGCCATCAGTACACATGGCTAGTTTGCCCATGTTAATAAGAGCAGCTCACTCCCTTCCTGGCTCCAATTCACACTTGCTCCATATTACCTGTCTACTCCTTTCACACAAAATGAACTCTCTGCAGGAGAAACCCCAGGGCTTGGGGCTCTGGCTCTGTATTGTTCAGCTACCAGTAGATTAAGCTTTAACAGAGAAATCCTATCTGTTTATGGCTCCCAAAAGAATCTAAGCCTGCAGTCTCTCACCATTTATTCATTTAATCAACAAACATATAATGAATTTCTACCGTGTGTCAGTACTGCTGAGACAGCAATGAAAAACAGCGATGTAATCTAAAAACTCAGGGAGCTCAGGGTCTGATGGGAGATATACACAAAGAAATGAGGGATTACAACACATGACACGAAAGAGCAAGTGCTGTGAGAGCATAAAGGAGGGCATCTCACCCATTCCAAGAGGGTCTGAGAAAGAACCATGTGAAATAATAGAAATACATATATTGGTCTCTGCATGCCGTGCCCCCTCCCTCAGGTTGTTAGCACAGAGCTCCTAAAACCCATGCAATTCCTAAGCCATAAGAGCACTAGGAGTGCCTCTTGTTCTAATGTTTAATCTTCGACCCTGGTTGCTGACCCAGAGCTTCTAAACTCCTTAGAATTTCCTGGGTGATAGCAGTGTGTCTTGTTCTAATGAGGCGACCCTGGGTGAGCTCCTGGATAGTTTCCAGATGAGGGCTGGTCACCAGAAAAAGCAAGCCATGATTAGAAGCTCAGAACTTTCAGCCCTGACCCCCATCCTCTAGAAAGGTGAAAGAGGCTCAAGGTTGAGTTCATGGTCAATCATGCCTATGTGATGAAGCCACCATAGAAACCCAAAAGTATAGGGTTCAGAGAACTGCCAAGTTGCTGAACACATCTGCATGCCAGGAGGGTGGTGCACTCCAACTCCATGGGGACAGAACCTTCTTCTCTGCTCAGGACCCTCCCAGATCTTGCCCCATGTACTTCATCTGGCTGTTCAACTGTATCTTTCATCATATACTTTATTTTATAATAAACCAATAAACATCTTTCCTTGAATTCTATGAGCTATCCTAGCAAATGATCAAATCAGAAGAGTGGGTCATGGGAACCTGCAATTTGCACACAGTCAGTGAGAAGCACAGGTGACAACTTGGACTTTGAACTGGCATCTCAGTGGGTGGCAGTTTTGTGAGACTGAGCCCTAACCTGTGAGTCTGTGATAACTCTGGTTAGTGTTGGAAAAAACTGACTTGTAGGACACTTAGCGATGTCAGAGAATTGCTAGGTGTGGGAAACCCATAAATCTGATATCAAAAGTATTGTGAGTGTGAGAGCAAAAGAAAACACTTCTGAACTGAGGTCTGAAAGATGAAAAGGCATTAACCAAAAAACAGTGTTCCAAGCAGAGGGAACATATACCCATGACCATACATGAGTTTGAGGAGTAGAAGAATGGAAGCATGGAGTCTGAGGGTGTGAGAGGGTTCCAACTTAAAATGGAACCAGGGATTGGAAATAGAGAATCTCGGGCATGTGTCCTCAGAAGAACAGAACTTAGCTGAGAGACCAGTTTCCATAAATGTCTGACCTACAGAGGACAGAGGCCTATCTCCTGACCAACAAACATCCCTCCCCATCCTCAAGCCAGTGAACTTGCTGCTTGGGCTCTGGCTGGATGTCTCTGTCTTTGCACTCCTCAGCCAGAAATACAATCTGCCCCGAACCTTCAAGGGACTCACCTGTACCTCACTATTGTATTGAGTTGGCCCAAAAATTCATTCAAGTTTTTCTGTAGCATCTTATGGAAAACCCGAAAGAACTTTTTGGCCAACCTAATAATTTCCCCTGCTATTCCTGAATAAACAATCCCAAATTTTGGTTAATTTGAGTTTGCCTTAGTTTACTCCCATACTTAGGTGGACAAAGGTTAATCATAATAACATGCAGCATTTATCTAGGATGTCTGAGCAACGGTGCTGTGCTAAGTGTCTGCTATGCCTTCTCAGTTGATGCTCACAGCATCATCCCTCAGATGAGACACAGGGAGATTAAGTGCCTTATCCAAAGCCACACCCTTGGTGAGTGGTGAAGCTGGGAATTAAACTCCAGACATCTGGAGCCAGAACCCACATTCTTAACCCCCACTCTCTAATGCCTACATCTCTAATGCAAATGAATAAAACAAATCATGGGACATTAGCACAGGACTCGACCCTTTGCTCCAAAGGCCACCAACCCCATTTAGAGATCCAAATCTCTCCCAGCTTGTGGCCCTTTGTGACCACAGAATCTCTGTTCAGTCCCCGGTTTCTTGCCAGTAACTGGTACCTAGTCGTACCCCTCTCTGTTCCCTGGATACTTGGTCAGCATGTCAGGTTCCCAGGTCAGAGGCCAACTCCCTAATTCTTCTGAAAACCAGAGCCTGTCTTGCCTCTGAGTCCTAAACTCCTCCTATCAGACCCACAGGCACTATACTATGCCAGCTTCTCTGTGCTTCTTCCTATTCTGGTTTCCTGAGCCTCCCCGAGTTGCTTCAGTGTCTCTGTGTCTTTGACTGGTCTCCAGGGCACAGCCCCCATCCCCAGCCTAGACTCACCCACAGCCCAACAAAGACCAGACTGGGAGGTATGGGGAGGGGAGGGAAGAGGGAGAGACTTAAGAAGGCAAGAAGAACAACTGTGTGAGAGGCTGGCCAAGTGAAGATTATGGAATATGGGTAGAACTGGGGCCCAGAGCCTAGAAAGAGAGATGTCCTTATCCTAAGGAGGCATGTGCGATCCAATCCACCCCTGATGCCCTAGTCCAATAGCTAGCTGAGCTCTGAAATCCCTTTTTAAAAGGCGGTTCATGAAGAAGAAACTGAGTAAGAAAGTAGCGACCCCAAGGGAAGAGAAACGTGTACTTAATTTCACATTAGAGGACATGCATTCCTTCCCAGATGCTCATTTTGGTTGGGGAGGGCACTCCGCACATAAAAGGAAAAAAGAAGAGGGCTTTGGAAGTGAGGAAATAGAGCCAAAAGGGGCCAAGAGTTCTAAAGGGCATGGATGCCACAACCAGGCAGAAAGAGAAACGTGTACTTAATTTCACATTAGAGGACATGCATTCCTTCCCAGATGCTCATTTTGGTTGGGGAGGGCACTCCGCACATAAAAGGAAAAAAGAAGAGGGCTTTGGAAGTGAGGAAATAGAGCCAAAAGGGGCCAAGAGTTCTAAAGGGCATGGATGCCACAACCAGGCAGAAATGACGGCCTGACCCAGGTCCAGACTTGCCTAGACATGGCACTCCCATCATACAGTGGATGTGGTTCCTGATTTCATTTTAGCTGATTGCCCAGAGAGAAAACACAACATTACCTGCTATTTAGGCAGCACTGCCCTACAAAACCACTGAATTTGATGCAGTCCTATGATGCACCTCCTCCCATTTCCCCACTCCAGAGTTTAGGGACAGCTGTGGAGCAGATGGAAGGAGATTAGCAGCTACCCCAGGGCTTCTCAAGTTTTAAGGTACCATTTATCACCTGTGGACCTTGTTAAAATGCAAATTTGGATTCAATCAGTTTAAGGTGGGGCCCAGAGTTTGCATTTCTAACTAGTTCCCAGGCTTCCCTGGTGGCTCAATGATAAAGAATCTGCCTGCAATGCAGGAGATGCAGGTTTGATCCCTGGGTCAGGAAGATTCCCTGGAGAAGGAAATGGCTACCCACTCCAGTATTCTTGCCTGGAGAATTCCATGGACAGAGAAGCCTGGAGGGCTACAGTCCATGGAGACACAAAAGAGTCAGCATGACTTAGCAACTANTGCAGGTTTGATCCCTGGGTCAGGAAGATTCCCTGGAGAAGGAAATGGCTACCCACTCCAGTATTCTTGCCTGGAGAATTCCATGGACAGAGAAGCCTGGAGGGCTACAGTCCATGGAGACACAAAAGAGTCAGCATGACTTAGCAACTAAACCGCCACCCAGGCAATCCTGGAGCAGCCACTGCTGGAGGGACAGGCTTTAGATAGCAAGGCCTTCCTGCTGCTATAGTGCATTCCACTCCATTGCCCTGGCTCTTCATAATCTGTGAAGTACTAAACAAATACGGAGGAATCTGAGTGTTCTTTTATTTGATAAATCTAGCAACCCTAAGAAGAATGGATGCAAATAAACTTCTACAGAAGAAAGATGTGCTGGCAGCCCATTAACAATAACAAGGAAAGTAAAATTACACAGGCCAAGAGGGAGAGTTCTATTTTCCTTGCATTTCCTATAGTTGTTTGTTGGTCATCAGACACATAAAACATTCTGTGGACCTTTCACCACCAAAGAAAAGTCTCTTCACACTGAGCTAGAAGGTAGGTTTTAATATAGATATTAATATATCAGAGTTTGGCTCAATTGCCACATTGTTTCTTGTGTTGCTTTACAACATGGTAGACCGTTAAGACTATTTCCTCATTTTACAGGGTAGGGAACTAAGGCTGCCCAGAGAAGTGATTCACCTTGCTCAAAGTCACGTGACTAGTTAATAGCCAAACTGAACTAGAACTAGGCAATAAGCCTAGTGCTCTTTCCAGTACAAGAATTTGTTAAAATAGCATCTGAACAGGGGAAAGACTTTAAGTTGATTGGTCTCATGTGGTCCCCAAACCCTACAGTGGGGAACTTGTTGGAGGCTCCCTACTTGGAAATTAATATTTTTCGTGACAGGAGAAGTTTTCTAGTCTCTCAGTCACTCAAATAGACATCTTTTTGAGCATGGATTACTCATCTGATTGTGCAGCAGGAGGGAGGGAGGGATCCTACAGAGGTCATGGAAAGCTCTTTTGAGTTAAGTCTAGAACTGAGCCTTCATGCATGTATAAGAATTATATAACCAGAGAGGATGCTTCAGATGGGAAACAGCATCACAAAGGTACTGATTAAAAAAATACCTTGTATATTTGGCTATAGCCTTTTGCATATCAAGTTTAAAATTTGTTAAATCACCCTTCACCTTTTGCTTCTATAACCAAGCAGGACACTATCGGGCCTTGAGGGAGAGCAGGCCCTTTCCCCATGTCATTTGCTTTAGCTCCTCTCTGAAGTACCTAGATAATAGTATCAGGTGCACATTTCCTGAGTTGCTTTATAGAAATAGAAACCCTACCAAATGGAAGATGTTGACTACCTGATGACACTGATCCCAGGTCTACTGGAGTCGGAGGACTGATAATATTAATCCCTGTGACACGACCCTGTTACCTCACCATCAGTCAATCAGAGAATTGTGCACAAGCTGATTTTATACCCTGTGACACCCCCTCACCTGGCCATTAAAAATGCTTTGCTGATTTTGAGAAAGAAGAATGGAACTGGAGGAATAAACTTACCTGACTTGAGGCTCTACTACAAAGCCACAGTCATCAAGACAGTATGGTACTGGCACAAAGACAGAAATATAGATCAATGGAACAAAATAGAAAGCCCAGAGGTAAATCCACACACATACGGACACCTTATCTTTGACAAAGGAGGCAAGAATATACAATGGAGTAAAGACAATCTCTTTAACAAGTGGTGCTGGGAAAACTGGTCAACCACTTGTAAAAGAATGAAACTAGATCACTTTCTAACACCACACACAAAAATAAACTCAAAATGGATTAAAGATCTAAA
>SJYX01009938.1:80642-113841 GCA_006410675.1 Oreotragus oreotragus | reverse complement strand
ATGGAGTATTACTCAGCCATTAAAAAGAATACATTTGAATCAGTTCTAATAAGATGGATGAAACTGGAACCGATTATACAGAGTGAAGTAAGCCAGAAAGAAAAACACCAATACAGTATACTAACACATATATATGGAATTTAGAAAGATGGTAATGAGGACCCTGTATGCAAGACAGCAAAAGAGACACAGATGTGTAGAGCGGACTTTTGGACTCTGAGGGAGAGGGAGAGGGAGAGGGAGAGGGAGAGGGTGGGATGATTTGGGAGAATAGCATTGAAATATGTATACTATCATGTAAGAAATGAATCGCCAGTCTATGTTCGATGCAGGATGCAAGATGCTTGGGGCTGGTGCATGGGGATGATCCGGAGGGATGATGTGGGGTGGGAGGTGGGAGGGGGGTTCATGTTTGGGAGTTCATGTACACCCGTGGCGGATTCATGTCAATGTATGCCAAAACCAATACAATACTGTAAAGTAAAATAAAGTAAAAATAAAATTTTTTTTTAAAAATTCAAGTCAAACAAAAAAAAATAATAAAAATAAAAATGCTTTGCTGAAAGGCCTCCAGGGAGTTTGGGGTTGGATGGAGGGGGCACAAGCCACCCATCTCCTTGTTTGGCCATGCAATAAATCTTTCTCCAGTCTCTGACACTTTGGTATTATTTAGCCTCACTATGCGCTGGGCACACAAATTTGTCTTTGGTAACACTGCTCCAAAATAGTTGCCTTTTGCTTTTCCAAGTCAATGGGCCACATTTGAATTGGTCCTTCATCCCCTAGTTTCATTCTTCCCTCTCATTGTACTTCTGATAGTCTGCAAGGATGTCATGTACAGTTGTACATATTGTTCACTGCACAAAGGTGCCCAGTCATGGAGACAAATGGGGGCTGAAATCCAAAATGCACTGCACACACCAAGCCATGCTTTCTTAATTTGGTACATTGTGTGTTTGCCAGATCATGTGCCCAGAAAAGAGCACACTTTTTCTAGTTTACACAAAAGCACCCTAGCCATGTCCAAGGAACTATATCAGCTGCAAGTCAAATTGTGAGGTAAATGAGATTTTGCTCTGATTTCTCCCAGCTCCAAATCTTTAGCACTGAAACCACTAATGAAGCCATACCTATAGACTAAGTTCTGCAGCAGTTCTTATAGGGTACTAACCATGACTGAAATAAATCAAGATTCCCAGTCACCTTTTGGGAATTTTAGAGCTGCCACCCTAGCATTACATGGCCCAGGGATGGCGTAGATCTAATGCAGCTCACTTGGTTTCATTTCCTTCTAATCCCAAATAGGGTAACTCTGAGCCCCACCAGTTCCCCTGAGTCAACTCATCTTTACTATAGGAACACTATTCCATTTCTGCATGACTCATGACCAAGCCTATTCTTTCCTTCTCATCTTCCCTACCTGGCAATACCATCAGAATCAGCATTAGAAATCAGAGGGGCACTTACCTGCCAATACCCATCTACCATAGTGTCTAGTCTTGTGCCAAGTCCTGGCTCCTTCGTTCTCTTACTTGCTCTGTGCCATGAAGAACCCTTCTTCCCCACAACCTACCAACCAGGGCTTTCAGACTTCCAGGGTTTCCCCTTCTTTATCAGGGTTCAGGCTTCCCTGGTGGCAGTGGTAAACAATCCATCGATTAATGCAGGAAATGCAAGTTCGATCCCTGGGTTGTGAAGATCCCCTAGAGAAGAAAATGGCAATCCATTCAGGTATTCTTTCATGGGAACTCCCATGGACAGAGAAGCCTGGTGCACTATAGTCCATAGGGTTGCAAAGAGTCAGACACAACTTAGCAACTAAACAACAACAGCAATCAAGATTAAAGAGCTAAGCTGTTCTAACATAAAGACCCAACAATGCAGTAAACAGAGAACAATAAAGTTTCTCTCCAAATGACAGTCCAGGGCACATAAGTGGGCTACTTGGCTCCATTCAGTTATTCATGGACTTAGGTTCATTCCATCCCATCAGATTTTTCCACCCTCCTACCCCACTCCAGTATTTTTGCCTGGAAAATCCCATGGACAGAGGAACCTGGTAGGCTGCAGTCAGTCCATGGGGTCGCTAAGAGTCGGACACGACTGAGCGACTTCACTTTCACTTTTCACTTTCATGCATTGGAGAAGGAAATGGCAACCTACTCCAGTGTTCTTGCCTGGAGAATCCCAGGGATGGGGGAGCCTGGTGGGCTGCCCTCTATGGGGTCGCACAGAGTCAGACACGACTGAAGTGACTTAGCAGCAGCAGCATAAGGCAACATTGTTGTCTACCCAACTGAAGCTGTGTTCTAGGAACAATCATCTCTCTGCTCACAGAAAGAAGAAAGCATAGAGAAGCACGTGTATAAAGGCCTGGGCCAAGAGTAAGTACATATCTCTTCTGTTCACATTCCATTGCTCACAAAGCCACAAAAGGGAAGCTGGGAAATGTAGTTCCCAGATGGACAGCCTCATCCTAGCTACAATTCCATTATTACAGAAGATGCCATAACTTCTTTCCTATCAGGAAAAAGCATCTTTTTGTCACAATTTCCTACCCAGAGTAGACATTTGATTAAATTCAATCAAGTTCAACCAACTTTCAGTTCAGTTCAGTCACTCAGTTGTGTCCGACTCTTTTTGACCCCATGAATGGCAGCATGTCAGGCCTCTCTGTTCATCACCAGCTCCTGGAGTTCACTCAAACTCATGTCCATCGAGTCAGTGATGCCATCCAGCCATCTCATCCTTTGTCGTCCCCTTCTCCTCCTGCCCCCAATCCCTCCCAGCATCAGAGTCTTTTCCAATGAGTCAACTCTTCCCATGAGGTGGCCAAAGTACTGGAGTTTCAGCTTAACATCAGTCCTTCCAATGAACACCCAGTGCCGGAGTCTAGATCCAGCAGCCGGGGAATCAGCCTGAAGGGGTGAGCGGTGTCAGCGGACGATGATGTAGCCTCTGACTCATAGTACATAACTACATGTTTATTTTAAACTTCAGGTTCTCTTTTATACTTTGACGAAAGCATTAGGTCAGAGGTTTTTAGTTTCCCCCATCCAGATTTACTGTACTTAATTTGTGATTACATTGTAACTCATGCTACATTCCCCAGTTTATTTCTTATCTTTCTAAATCCTGTTTGCCTCTAGCATCTTAAGATCATTACTTCCTAAATAGGCTTCTAGCTATTCTTAATTAATCCTAAACCCTAAACTCAGCAAACTTCTTTTGCCATAAATATTTCTCTCACAAACAGGTCTCAGATAACAATCCTTCCCATGGCCTCAAGCTGCGGCCTACATGCTCATCCTGGGACATTCTTTGTAAAGATTCTTGAACAAATGTCAATGGTTATTTTACAGATTATTTTCTGGGCACAACTGTAGAAGGCTTTGTGCTTTCTCATGCTTCTCTCAAGCACCTTAACATTCTTTCCAGCCAACTCAACTGAAGAAAGGAAAGAATAAGTCAGAATCACAAGGCCTAACTCCTACATCCCCGGACCGTGCCTGCGAGATGAGGAGAGGGGGTTGGGGCCATGCCTCAATTTTGTCAGTAATGCCTAACGCAGCTCCCAACTTTCTTATTTTTTAGAGCATAAGTATGAAACTCAATAGCTAAAGCAGAGACTCTTTGGTTGAGTATTCTGAAAAGGCACGGGGCTAATACACAAATCAGAATCAACAGACATAAGCACATGGCCGCATTAATCATTATTGTAAAAAAGGATCCATGGGAAAGATATCCCTCCAGATTTTTAAAAATGGAATTAGAAAGCTATTGAGAGGAAAAGTCAGACTCTGCCTGCTTCATACTCTAAATATCCTGATGTAACTTAGACATATCAATACTAAAATCTGAATGATTCCAGACGCCTACAATATGACTCCTAATGAGTTCCCAAGAATGTATGGAATCATTCACTTGTAGAGGGGTAACGCACATCCATTTAAACTCAGCATGGCACCTTAAAGACAACTTAATTTTTAAATTCGTAATTTCTTGCCCTATAAGCAGGACTGCTTCTTCTAAAGCATTGACCTTATTTTCTATTTTCCTGTCTATAATTTCCTGTGTAGTAAGAGCTATGGAGACATTTCTGGACAGCTGATTGACAAACTAGGCAGGATGCACTACTTCTGACAGGGCAACAGCAGAAACCATAACTGAAGCAATTATGAGCCACATTAGGCATTACTGACAATCCAGGACTGATTTCGTTTAGAATGGACTGGTTGGATCTCCTTGCCAACTTAAACAGAGTCAAAACTTAAAACAATAAATGTGTCTAATGTGTAACATATACCTTTCCTTCAGGCATAGTTTCTCAGAGTATGGTGTATGGACTCTGGGTGGCCCAGGACCACTAATTTCCCCAGAAATCTAGCAAGTGGCAGAGGAAAAAGTAATGAGATTATTTCTTCACATACTTTCCACTATGTGAGATGTAAGGTTAATTATGATTTTTCACAACTGTCACATTACATTCTTAACAATTCCTGTGTTCTTCAGGATTGGGCATGAACAAGAGCTGTAGGTGTCTCTGTCAACATTCATTTGTCAGAATACAATTCAGCTCTGTTAACATATATTTGTGCCTTTTGCATGTTGTGTACATTTTGTGTTATGACTCTTGTGTACCATTGTATCCCCAACCTAATCAACCACTCGAAAGTGGTTCACCGAATATTAAAGTAGCAATAAAAATAGTAAATTCAATGCACCAACTCAGTAAACATCATGAGCATAAATAGTGAACAAGACTCCAGTATGAATATAGAATATGAATCTGTATGTGATGTGACAAATAAACCTGTACAGGTGAAAATAGCACACAAGCAGTCAAAAATGCAAATGTGAAGTAAGAAGATAAATATCTGAAAATCTGATTTTGTTAGACCTACCATCCCTTTGCCCCTAGTTTCCAGCAGGCTGTTTATAATAAAACCTATCAAATTGTAGCATGAAGTCATCAAAGCTTTTACATAATTATTAAACAAAGTACAGTGAACCCTGTGGTAAACCAATGGAATTTTTAGAGAACAAGTATGAAGTAATTTCTTCATGAAATTGATGAATATTGTGACTAAGGCAGAGAAGATACTAAAGCAATAGGGGTATCCTTCAAAGTTGTTAGGCCTCTTGGCAACACAAGTACAAGTCAGTTTATTGCCAAGAAGCTTGTAAACCTAGGCACAATTTTAATGACAAATGACTTAGAGAAAGCAAAATGAGCTATTGGCAAAATTCCTGTAACAAACAACATCAGAGGACATCCACAATATCTATGGCACACAGTGTAGAAGGGCAATGACTAACACATGTGAGGGCCAGCAAATACTTTATTGTGGAATCAGACAAAACCACTGATACTCAGACTCTTAGCATATGTGGGGAAAGGCTGCATGATTTTTTTTGCATTTTTGACCCTGAAATCCCATGCTATCAGAGGAAAGAGGTTTTCTTTTTTAATTAAACTTATTATTCTGAGATAGTTTTTGATTTACATGCAGTATAAGAATAATGGATTTCCCAGGTGGCACTAGTGGTAAAGACTCCGCTTACCAATACAGGAGACTTAAACACAGGTTTGATCCCTGGGTCAGGAAGATCCCCTGGAGGAGGACAACCCACTCCAGTATTCTTGCCTGGAGAATCCTCAGGAACAAAGGAGCCTGATGGGCTACAGTCCATGGGGTTGCAATGAGTCAGACATGACTGAAGAGACTTAGCTTGCACGTGCATGTAAGAATAATATAGAGAGAAACTAGGTACTATTTCCCCAATAAGATTGCCTTGTAAAACAGTAATACAATATCATAACTAGAATACTGACATCGATACAGTCACAACAGAACATTTTCAGAAGTATCTCTCCTGTGGTCCTTTAATAGTTACACCCAGTTCAGTTCAGTTCAGTCACTCAGTCTTATCTGACTTTGCGACCCCATGAACCGCAGCATGCCAGGCCTCCCTGTTCATCACCAGCTCCCGGAGTTTACCCAAACTCATGTCCATTGAGTCAGTGATGCCATCCAGCCATCTCATCCTCTGTCGTCCCCTTCTCCTCTTGCCCTCAATCTTTCCCAGCATCAGGGTCTTTTCAAATAAGTCACACCCAGTACCCCGACTTTAATCCTGTCAACCACTAATCTGTTCTCCATTTCTGTAATTCTGTCATTTCTAGGATGTTATACACTTGGACTCATACAGTATGTAGCCTTTAAGCATTGTTTTTAATTCATTATAATTCTTTATAGATCTACCCAAGATGTTGTGTGTGTGTATCAATAATTTGTTCCTTTTACTGCAAAATAGTATTACATGACATGAATATATTGAGTTGGCCAAAAATTCCATTGCATAAGTCTATAACATCTTATGGAAAAACCCAAATGAACTTTTTGGCCAATGCAGTACCACAGTTTGTTGAAGCACTCACCTTGTTGAAGGACATCTGGGTTGTTTCCATTTGGGAGCTATCACAAATAATGCTGCTGTGAACACTTGTGTAGAGGTATTTGTGTGAACATAAGTTTCACTTCTCTTGGATAAATGTTTATAATTGCTGACTTATAAAGTAGCTGCATAGTTTTATTAAAAAAAAAAAAAAAACTGTCCAGAATTCCCTGGTGGCTCAGTGATTAAAAAAAAAAAAATCTACTTCCCAATGCAGGAGACACAGGTTTCATCCCTGATCCAGGAAGATCCCACATGCTTCAAAGCAACTAAGCCTGTGCATCACAACTATTGCTCAACTGTTGCTCACAACTGTGCTCTGGGAACCGCAACTAATGAGCCCACCTGCTGCAACTACTGAAGCCCATGTGCCTAGAGCCTGTGCTTTGCAACAAGAGCCATGGCAATGAGAAGCCCAAGCACTGCAATGAGAAAGTAGCCCACACACAGCAACGAAGACACAGCACAGCCAAAATAAATAAATTAATTAATTTTTAAAAAACTGTCCAACTCTTTCCCAGAGTGTCTGTACCATTTTACATTTCTACCAGCAATTACAGAGTGATCCAGTTTCTCCCCATAAGAGGAAAGGGTGAGCAGATTGCTGGTTGCCAGAGGGGAAGGAATTTAGTGGGTCGGTGAAATGAGTGAAGGGAGTCAAGAGGTACAAGCTTCCGGTTATCAAATAAATATGTCATGGGGATGTAATGTATAGCAAGATGACTATAGTCAATAATATTGTAATGCATATTTGAGAGTTGAGAATAATTTAAAAGTTCTCATCACAAGAAAAAATGTAATTTTTGTATGATGGCAGATGCTAACTCATAGCGGTGATTATTTTGCAATGTAAACAAATATTAAAGCATTATGCCGTACAGCTGAAACTAGTATGTCAAATGTCAATTATACAGTAATTTTTTTAAAGCAGAAAGATTTTTAATTCAGTTATCAAGTGTTTTTTGTGAATCACAAAGTACACTGGAATAGGGGCAATGAGATCAATTCTGAAGAGCATTCACCATAAGCACAGGCCAGAAATATGTTGCTAAGCAAATATTAGAGGCTGCATCCAAATGACAACCCACTCCCTGCTCAATTCGCTGATAACAGCAATCAGCAACACGTCCCCTGATCTCGATTCAGTATTGACGAAAACCATAAAAATTGTGAATATAATCAAATCATGGCCCCTAAGGGTACGTCTTCCCAGCACGCTGTACAAAGAAATGCAGCAAATACTAAAGTCTACTTTTCCACTCTAAGCACACCAGCTGTTGAGAGAAATCACTTTCCCGCAAGTTATTGAAACAAGGGCTGTGGGGGGAGACTCTATGACTTTGATAATGACACTAAGGATAATTTCTCAGATGTTAAATGCCTTGTTCAAGAGATATTTCATAGCCATATATACAGAAACTCGAAGAAGCTGCAAGTAATTACTTCAGTGGTGAGATGCAGCTATGTTTAATGTTAAAGGTGAAATGAGCAGGATTTCTTTAAAAAGACCTAACTATGGGGTAGTTTTATCACTGAGAATTTGAGACTGCCTCAACATGTAGAGATTTCTTCCCTTCTCACCGAAAGAAAGAAATTATATATCGTTGAGGACATTTAAATATCACATCCAAGTCTTTCAGTAGAATTTGGCACCACGCTGTCTAGAATTGAATCAATCAAACAGGTGAATCCACACCCATCTACTTCCTGGTTTAACTATTCAGCCTTCCAGCCTTTGAACGTGATTTGTTCAAGGACTTCAGCATCTGATGGAGTATTTCAAAGTGTCAACAGGGAACTATCATTGTCATTTCTGGGCCCATGTTTGCTCTAAACACCCAAAACTGTGCAATAAAGCCAGTAAATAGTTGCAGCAGTCCTGAATGGCCTGTGATTCTGAGTTTGGATTTTTAACTTTTTATTATGAAAAGTTTTCAAACATACAAAAAGTAGGGTGGCTAGAACTATGAACTTCCACGTACCCACTACTCAGATTCAGTAGTAGTGCAAATACTTCTGGGGCCCTTCATCACAGTCCCTCCACCCACCTCTGATCTCAGCCAAAGCTGTTCTCCACAAGTTCAGACTCACATCACCCTGACAGCATTCCACCTCCAGATCAAGCTTCTCTGTTTCCGCTTCTGCCCCAGTGCCTTCTCCAAAGCCAGTCCACATAAAAGCACAGACTGGAAGTGTGGGACTGTTAATCCCTTTGGGGATAACCGTGAACTGAGGTGGGGTCAGGAACCAGTGGATGAGAGCTACAGCCTCTTATCTATCAAGGGGACAGTTCTGGGAGATGTTCTGTATCCTTCTCAGGATGTCCATCCAGAACCAAGCCCTTGTGGCCCAGTGCAGCAATATCACAAGGCACCCTCGCCTTGACTTTTCCTCCTTCTCTAATTCTGCCAAACCCCCCACTCCTGTCTCCTGGGACAACACCCCAAATATACCCAACTACACTCCAGTCTTTGCCTCAGACTCTGTTTTGGGGAAACCCAACTAAGACAAATAAGTTATCAAATTTTACCATTCTTATTTCATCTATCCTGGGATATTTTAAAGCATTTAAAGTATTTTTAGAAAAATAAAATATCTTAAAGTTTGGATTTTTAAAAATTTATTAGAAATAGGAAGGAAAGAAACCAGCTCAATATGGAAGCCGATTTGGGGTTAAGCTGTGCATCACCAAGGTAGACCTATATACCTTAGTGAAATATAAATCTCATAACTCTCCCTTATATTATTATTAACTATATTATTCTAAATACTATTTCAACATAATGTTGATAAAAATGTGATAGAGCTTCTTTTCAGTTTACCTCAGCAGGGATCTATCAATGGGCTAGCTGCCCACTGCATGGCTCTTGAAAATCAACTATGAGAAACACTGGCCATCCAAAGATCACCCCCAGAGCAGTTCATGGGAGTCTGTGAACCCCCATAAAAATGTACGCTGACATGTGCACACACACGTGCATTTCTATGGGGAAGGTCTTTCACCAGATCCTGAAACAAGTCCTTGACTGAAGAAGGGCTGAGAGTCACGAATGAAGGGCTATCAGGCACTCTGAACCTGACTAGGGGATGATTTTATTGCACAGACAGACGGAGCCCTTCTGGAACTCTTTAAATCATTCTGCATGGCTGATCATCATCTTCACCAAATGGCATGGCTAACCTCATTATGTGAATCCAACTAGAATTGATATGATTACAATGAAAGGATTTTCCCCTCCTCAAGGTCTAGTTTATAAAGAAGAGATTTTTTTTTTCCCCTCAAGCCTTAGTTTATAATAAAAGGGTTTTTTTTTCCCCTCCCCAAGGCCTGGTTTTCCACATCTGGATTAGATGATCTGGTCCCAATTTTCTTCTCAAAGCTATCTCTCCTAGCCTCAAAGAACTTTTGGGATCCTGCCAATCAACAGGAAAAGGATTTCAATTACAGTACGTGCTCTTTGCAGACTAGCCCTGGTTCTCCCAGATAGCTCTGTGCACTGAACTGGTGCACACTTCCAATAGATGATCTGGTCCCAATTTTCTTCTCAAAGCTATCTCTCCTAGCCTCAAAGAACTTTTGGGATCCTGCCAATCAACAGGAAAAGGATTTCAATTACAGTACGTGCTCTTTGCAGACTAGCCCTGGTTCTCCCAGATAGCTCTGTGCACTGAACTGGTGCACACTTCCAGGCATGTGAGAGATTCAGGGCCAGCTGTCCATGAAGCAATTCCTCCCACCTGCATCTTGGCCAGCCCCGAAATTACTAACTCAGAAAGGAAGCTGGAAAGTGCAAAAGGCACACTTTTTCTCTAAAGAGACTTAATTAGGTTTAGCATTTGGGTTTGGGGTTCTTTTATTCTTTCCCTATTAACAAAGAAGTATTTGTACAACATGAACACAAGTAGAGGAAGAAAATGACATCTTAAAATCATTTCCACTTAAAAACCAAGACAAAAATGGTACAGGTGGCCTTTTTAAAAGGGACTCCTCTACACAAGCCCTTTTCTTGAATAGGCCTCTAACTAGCCCTCATGCAGCTGCAAGGACGAGTTAACGTTCCTGTGATTTATTACTTTAAAGAGGACATTCTCAGGCATCATCTGCAAAAGAGGGCCTAGCAGGATGTAGAATGGGAGACTAAGAACACATTGGAAGGAGCTGAATTTTCCATGTGGTTTTCATTCTCTTTCTGATTGTACATGGAAAATCTTTTTTCTAAGATTTTTTTTTTTAGCCACCACAAATATCACAAAAGCACCCTGCTCCTAGGGCGGCTTGCAACAGGCCTGAGTAAGGCACTGAGCTCATGACAAAGGGGAGGAGCCCAAAGCGAGCTTTATAATGAAAGGCACTTCTTGGCACAAAATGTCCTCCCTGACTCAAAGACTTTTAAATTCCATGGGAAGCCACCCTTGCTAGGTAATAAAGAGCAGCTGACACTGACTGAGCACTAACTATATGACAGGGAATGTTCAGGGCCATTGGCTTGGGTTATTTCATACTCCATGATAACCTCAGTTTATCATACCTAGTTTACAGATGAGGAAACTTCAGCTGAGAGAAATGAAGTCACTTTACCCCTGTTGTTGTTTAGTCCCTCAGTCATGTCTGGTTCTTTTGCAACCCTATGGACTGCCTGCCCAGGCTCCTCTGTCCATGGGATTCTCCAGGCAAGAATACTGGAGTGGGTTGCCTTGCCCTCCTCCAGAGGATCTTCCCAACCCAGGGATCAAACCCACATCTCTTATGTCTCCTGCATTAGCAGTCAGGTTCTTTACCCTAGTGGAAACAACTGCCAAGAAAGACTTGTTTAGTTGCTAACTTGTGTCCAACTCTTTTCGAGTCAATGGACTGTAGCCCACCAAGCTCCTCTGTCCATGGAATTCTCTAGGCAAGAATACTGGAGTGGGTTGCCATTTCTTTCTCCAGGGGATCTTCCCACCCCAGAGATTGAACCTGGGTTTCTTTACGTCTCTTGCAATGGCAGGCAGGTTCTTTACCACTGAGCCACCTGGGAAGCCCCACACAAGGTCACAGAGCCTGTGAAAACAAAGCTCAGACTTTTCCCTGTTTGAATGACTTCAACAGTACTGCTTTTAATAACTACATAGTTATCACCCCTTCCTTTTCCTCTAGCGTAGGCCCCTGACCTCAAATGCCAGGATTTATACTAGCCCCAGGTTACCTAGGCACTCTAGCTATAGTAGCTATCTGGCCTGCCCTTGGGAATAATGCCTCATGTATAAAATTTCCCATTTTATCCAAATACATCTAATCCCATTGAACTCTCGGTTTCCCATCAAATCTTTGAGAAAAATTATGGCACTTTTTTATATAATTAAAATCACTTCAGATTCTTTTGATATTATCTTTAAAATTGCTCTTGGGTGTACCCACACATACACATATCCTCTCACAGTATTAGTTCACAAGTATTGAGCATTCACTCTGTGCCAGACATCATGTTAATTATTTAACATGCATTTTTTCATTCAGTTCCCCATAGTAATCTCATGAGGTAGCTACTATTATTACTCCTGCTTTACATATGAGAAAACTAAGGTTTAGAAAAGTTCTACCACTTCAGCAACTAGAGCACCCATGATTTGAATACAGTTGTGTTTGACTTGCAAGCTGAAGCCTTTAAAGCTCTGCTTTCTACTTACACTCTTCTTACCACTAATAAATCATGCTGATAGTATATACCACTAATATAATGTAGTAAGACTTACACTTTACTTCTGTGTTATTTCTCCCAAACCCCATTGTCTCAGCATAATAATGGAGAAAAATATCAGACAGAGGTCAATGGAGGGGTGTTTGAAAAAATACCTGACCAGTATTCCTCAAAACTGTCAAGGCCATCAAAAACAAGGAAGAATCCTGTCACAAACAAGGTGACATTTGTGAAAATGATAGAGTAGGGAACTCCAAAAGTCTATCCCTCCTCAAAAGCTATGAATAAACTGGCAAAAACCATCGGAATTAACTTTTTCAGAACTCAGGATACTAATCAAAAGCTTGCAGGAACAGGGGATATGCTCAATCAAGAGAAAGCAGCTGGATTTTGCTAAGAGAGCTTTGTGGCATTTCAACTGAACTTGGACCCATTCCTTGCTCCCCAGCTCAGCAGTGACCTTGGAGACAACAGCAGCCCACATTCCTGGTATAAGTACCCAGTACAGGAGAACAGACTTCGTCCTCTAAGAATTGTGTCTGTTTATTTTAACTTGCCTGGTGACCAACTCAAAGGGCTTACCTTTATTTAGACTCACTCAGAACTCTCCCCGGGCTTAGGTGACTATCCAGGGAGAAATTGTCAAAACCATTTGAAGGCAGCCATTAGTAGCTGCCACCTGGGTAATGCATAACAGTTGGGGAAACAACAGACTAAGCAAAACCCTCAAGAGGAAAGGCTGGGCAACGAGATGCTTTGGGGAATAAGGGCTTTGAAAACCTTCCACAGGGACTTCCCCGGCAGTCTAGTGGTTAAGACTCCATGTTCCCAATGCAGAGGGAACAGGTTTGATCTCTGGTTGAGGAACTAAGATCCCATATGCCACACAGTGTGGCCAAAAGAAAAGAAAAGCTTCCGCATATTCCTGGAAATCTAGAAGGCCACATGCATGCCCAGGACTGAGCGCATACTCAGAAGAGATCTGAGAAGGCCCTAAGTGCTATATCTGGCTGACAATGTATACATTTTTTCATATAATGTAAAGAAAATTAAACATGAATTGTTTGTGACATAAGAAAACGTAGAAGTGTAATTTTATATTGTATTTAATGTACACTTTGGCCCTTAACCTCCCCTATTTTCAGTATGCTACTCAGGCTCACAACCATGTAATCTTTCCTTCCATCATGATACATACAACTGGAAGACAAAAATCAAAATTGCCTTCTAGAATGAGTTCCAAAGTCACCTCGAAACCA
Organism: Oreotragus oreotragus; assembly: GCA_006410675.1. Taxonomy (NCBI): domain Eukaryota; kingdom Metazoa; phylum Chordata; class Mammalia; order Artiodactyla; family Bovidae; genus Oreotragus; species Oreotragus oreotragus. The sequence goes on along the minus strand of SJYX01009938.1, from coordinate 100,445 downwards.
AGCAGGGCCCTGTGGGGCCTTCCAGAGACAGGACCCCCCCCCCCCGCCCGCCACAAACTGTGTCCTCTGCCTGCCTCTTGTTTGTACAAAAGCTCTAGTCTCCCAGGCTTCTCCTGAGTCACAAAAGCCTGGATCAAGAATTAATGATTGAAAACATGTAGTAACAAAAGTAGTAGTTGGGCCAGGAGAACTGGTAAGAGTTTAAACAGGGTATCAGCCACACGGCAGTGACAGAATCTTTAGTCCCACCCTGAAGTATAATAGTATCTGATGAAGACTTTCTGAATTGTTTTGCCAATGCTAAATTCAATTCAATTCAATTCAGTCACTCAGTCGTGTCCGACTCTTTGCGACCCCATGAATCGCAGCACGCCAGGCCTCCCTGTCCATCACCATCTCCCGGAGTTCACTCAGACTCACGTCCATCGAGTCCGTGATGCCATCCAGCCATCTCATCCTCGGTCGTCCCCTTCTCCTCCTGCCCCCAATCCCTCCCAGCATCAGAGTCTTTTCCAGTGAGTCAACCCTTCGCATGAGGTGGCCAAAGTACTGGAGTTTCAGTTTTAGCATCATGCCTTCCAAAGAAATCCCAAGGTTGATCTCCTTCAGAATGGACTGGTTGGATCTCCTTGCAGTCCAAGGGACTCTCAAGAGTCTTCTCCAACACCACAGTTCAAAAGCATCAATTCTTCGGCGCTCAGCTTTCTTCACAGTCCAACTTTCACATCCATACATGACCACAGGAAAAACCATAGCCTTGACTAGGCGGACCTTAGTCGGCAAAGTAATGTCTCTGCTTTTGAATATACTATCCAGGTTGGTCATAACTTTTCTTCCAAGGAGTAAGCGTCTTTTAATTTCATGGCTGCAGTCACCATCTGCAGTGATTTTGGAGCCCAAAAAAATAAAGTCTGACACTGTTTCCACTGTTTCCCCATCTATTTCCCATGAAGTGATGGGACTGGATGCCATGATCTTCGTTTTCTGAATGTTGAGCTTTAAGCCAACTTTTTCGCTCTCCTCCTTCACTTTCATCAAGAGGCTTTTTAGCTCCTCCTCACTTTCTGCCATAAGGGTGGTGTCATCAGCATATCTGAGGTTATTGATATTTCTCCCGGCAATCTTGATTCCAGCTTGTGTTTCTTCCAGTCCAGCGTTTCTCATGATGTACTCTGCATATAAGTTAAATAAGCAGGGAGACAATATACAGCCTTGACGTACTCCTTTTCCTATTTGGAACCAGTCTGTTGTTCCATGTCCAGTTCTAACTGTTGCTTCCTGACCTGCATACAGATTTCTCAAGAGGCAGGTTAGGTGGTCTGGTATTCCCATCTCTTTCAGAATTTTCCACAGTTTATTGTGATCCACACAGTCAAAGGCTTTGGCATAGTCAATAAAGCAGAAATAGATGTTTTTCTGGAACTCTCTTGCTTTTTCCATGATCCAGCGGATGTTGGCAATTTGATCTCTGGTTCCTCTGCCTGTTCTAAAACCAGCTTGAACATCAGGGAGTTCACGGTTCACATATTGCTGAAGCCTGGCTTGGAGAATTTTGAGCATTACTTTACTAGCGTGTGAGATGAGTGCAATTGTGCGGTAGTTTGAGCATTCTTTGGCATTGCCTTTCTTTGGAATTGGAATGAAAACTGACCTTTTCCAGTCCTGTGGCCACTGCTGAGTTTTCCAAATTTGCTGGCATATTGAGTGCAGCACTTTCACAGCATCATCTTCCAGGATTTGAAACAGCTCAACTGGAATTCCATCACCTCCACTAGCTTTGTTCTTAGTGATGCTTTCTAAGGCCCACTTGACTTCACATTCCAAGATGTCTGGCTCTAGATTAGTGATCACATCCTCATGATTATCTGGGTCGTGAAGATCTTTTCTGTACAGTTCTTCTGTGTATTCTTGCCACCTCTTCTTAATATCTTCTGCTTCTGTTAGGTCCATACCATTTCTATCCTTTATCGAGCCCATCTTTGCATGAAATGTTCCCTTGGTATCTCCAATTCTCTTGAAGAGATCTCTAGTCTTTCCCATTCTGTTGTTTTCCTCTATCTCTTTGCATTGATTGCTGAAGAAGGCTTTCTTATCTCTTCTTGCTATTCTTTGGAACTCTGCATTCAGATGCTTATATCTTTTCTTTTCTCCTTTGCTTTTCGCCTCTCTTCTTTTCAGTGCTATTTGTAAGGCTTCTCCAGACAGCCATTTTGCTTTTTTGCATTTCTTTTCCATGGGGATGGTCTTGATCCCTGTCTCCTGTACAATGTCACGAACCTAAAAACTCCACCAAATGAAGAAGTTAATCACATGATGATCATGCGCGTATAGTCCCCAGACCTACTAATACTTAAGGATTGATAATGTTAACCCTGTGACACCGCCCTGTTACCTCACCACCAACCAATCAGAGAATTGTCCACAAGCTCATCGCATACCCTGCAACCCCCTTCCCTCACCTGGCCTTTAAAAATGCTTCCCTGAAACCCATTGGGGAGTTTGGGTGTTTTGCACATGAGCCACTCATTTTCCTTGCTTTGCCCTTCAATAAACCTTCTTCTGCTCCAAACTGTTATGTTCTGGTTTGTTTGGCCTCAGTGTGTATTTGGCACATGAAAACTGTTCCCTAAACAGACTTTTTAATTATCTCCAAGTTTTTTATCACTGTCCAGGTCACATGGTTCCTCCAACTCCCAAGCCTATCTGGAATTTTGAAGGGAAAATCAGCTTGCTTTTCATTGGTCTTCCTTTGTGAGCACTTGGGATGACACTGTCCTCCATTCTGTTCATTTACCAGTCTTTCATCTGCTTTTCCTCCCCATATGCTAAGGTTAGGAGTTACTGATGAAGCTTGGTTCCATCAAACATGGAGAAGAAAGAGATAAATATAAAATCAGTGTACCAGTCAAGAATATCCAATATGTGACTANGGTCTTCCTTTGTGAGCACTTGGGATGACACTGTCCTCCATTCTGTTCATTTACCAGTCTTTCATCTGCTTTTCCTCCCCATATGCTAAGGTTAGGAGTTACTGATGAAGCTTGGTTCCATCAAACATGGAGAAGAAAGAGATAAATATAAAATCAGTGTACCAGTCAAGAATATCCAATATGTGACTAATAGGTATACTAGAAAAAGACAACAGTAAAAAGGAGAGACGGAAATCATTAAAGAAAGAATACAAGATTATTGCCCACAACTAAAGGACATGAGTTTCCAGGTAGAAAATCCCACTGAGTGCCCAGTATGATGAATGAAAAAATAGCCTCAATAAGCCTTATCATCATGAAATTTTGGAAAAATCAGAGCTTGTTGTTGTTGTTAGTCACTAAGTTGTGTCTGACTCTTCTGCGAGTCCCTGGACTGTAGCCCACCATGGGATTCCTCCCAGGCAAGAATACTAGAGTGGCTTGCCATGCCCTCCTCCAGGGAATCTTCCCAACCCAGGGACTGAACCTGTGTCTCCTGCTTGGCAGGCAGATCCTGTACCACTGAGCCACCAAGGAAGCCCAAGTATCCTAAGCTTCTGGAATAACCATAACAGGACACACGTGGAGATCAAGAATACTGACTGGGAATCACATTCAATTCCTCAAAAACAATACTGCAAGTTAAACACTGGGAATCTTTTTCCAATTTAGAAATACACACCCAGCCGAATAACAAAAAGTTCTGGAAAAGCATAAAGACATTTTCAGATATTCAAATTCTCAAAGATTTTACTTCCAATGTATATTTTCTTAGGAAACTTCTTGAGAAGAACATAGCAAATCCAGGAAATGGTGGATGGAATGTAGAAGAGATGCAGGGAGAGGTCCCAGAATGACAATTGTGCATGAGGCCAGAGCAGGACTTCTCAAAAAGTGAAAGCAAAACCAATAAATAAAATCAAAATAGTATTTGTAGAAAATTGTTGCAGACAGCTCGCTGAAAGATCCTTTCTCATTGAACACCTGAAACAAAATGCAGAAATGAAAATGGAAAAAAAAAAAACAGTGGTTATTTTAAGGGAATTTCTGGAGAAATATATTAAAAGAAATTTTAGAAAATAGTTAAATATAGTTTAAAAACAGTTCACATGATTATATGAGCACATTCCCAGGGTCACTCTCAGAGCTTCAGAAGGAGCTAGTAGAAACACAGGACCCTGGAGCTCAAATTTCACTGGTGTCAAGGCAAATCTATCTTTGGCACAGGCATTGGCACATTTCTGAGGGTACCATCAAGGAAGCTCCTTCAAGGAGCTTCTGGGACACTTCCACCTCATTGCTTTTAGAGTCATACCATGTCTGTCTTAAAATGAGAAGTCTGTTCTTTGCACACGTAATTTTATTGAACATTTGATCTTTGCCAGGCACCATTCTAGGCACTTTACAAATTCTACTACAAGCATGAATTAATGCTCACAATAATTCTGCCAGTAGATACTATTATTATCTCTTTTACAGATAGAAGTGAGGTTCAGAAGATAACACTATTTGCTCAAGGTCATGCAGATTTAAGCTGTAGAATAGGGATTTAAAGTTGGGTCTCTATGAGCCAAGAAATCTAACTTGTTTCACCAAAGCCAAAACCCCCAAATTCTTTCTGTTTACCTGATTCTTCCACTCTCCTTATCTGTCATTTAGTTTCTCCAGCTGCTTCTGACCATGGCATTCTTTGTATGAGCCCTTGGTTGTCTCTGGCAGCAGCTATGGCTGCCATCAGCATAAACACTGCTATCAGTACTGTTATCCAAGCAAAGTGGGAAGGAGACTCCCACCTCCTGTAGTATTTATAGGATTTTCCAATCATCCTGACTCAGATTCCTGGATATGTGTGTTCTAACTAGAAGAGATATTGTACTCTGTATCAATCAGAGAATCAAGGCATATATCACATTCTAGCATATCCCAAGTGGCGCTAGTGCTAAAGAACTTGCCTGCCAATGTAGGAGATGCAAGAGATTTGGGTTTGATCCCTGGGTCAGGAAGATCCCCTGGAAGAGGGCATGACAACCCACTCCAGTATTCTTGCCTGGAAAATCCCATGGACAGAGGAGCCTGGCAGACTACAGTCCATGGGGTCACAGAGAGTCCAACANCCAATGTAGGAGATGCAAGAGATTTGGGTTTGATCCCTGGGTCAGGAAGATCCCCTGGAAGAGGGCATGACAACCCACTCCAGTATTCTTGCCTGGAAAATCCCATGGACAGAGGAGCCTGGCAGACTACAGTCCATGGGGTCACAGAGAGTCCAACATGACTAAGCAACTTAGCACACACGCATGCAGCACATGATATACAGCACCCAACCCTCTTTCTGGAACCTTAGCTGAGCCTTCAGTAGTCAGTTCTACTGTTCTATCAGACATTCTGTAAGCCAGCAGACAGTGGTGCCAGTGTGGGCAAGATGGCAGAGAAGCCAAGTCCACATCTAAAGTAGAAAACCATTCAGCTGAGGGAGAATCACTGCCTACTTCAGGATAGAAGGGATCCAAATAATTGACCTGACACCAGGCAACTGGCTGGTCTCCCTGAAGAATGGTACTGTATGAGGGCTGTTGGCAGACTGAGCACTTTACTGCAGCAGATACTAGATCAGTTTTAGTGAAAGGAATTTGACTCACTGGGAAGATTTCCTTCTCCACTGTCCTTCAGAGCCCCTGACATCTATATATACTCCTGTAACCACCATTCAAAATTAGAGATGTAGCATTTCCATCACCCCAGAAAGTTCCCTCCTGCCCTTTCCACTTAATCCTGATGCCCACCCAAAATTAACCACTTTTCAATTTTCTTTCTCCATAGGTTTGTATGCCTGTTCTTGGAAGTCATTTAAATGGAATCATGCAGTATGTATTTTGGAGTGTATCTGGCTTCTTGAGTGCAAATAATGGTTTTGAAATTGTGAACTGCTTTCAATTCTCCCCATTGATGAGCATAAAAAAATTTCTGGAGCTGGGTGTGTAGTTTTCCATCAAGGCTGTTTGAGATGTGGTTCTGGTTATCGACTGGAGGTAACGAGGATGGTGGAGTGCATCTTGAGAAGAAAAGGTCATCTCACAAGGCAGCTGTTTCAGGTGAAATTATTACACAGTCTCCATGAAAAGGAAAATTATCCTCCTCTGGCATGATTTTGAAAGAGGGCTGCTTCTGCCAGCAAGAGAAGTTCAGAGAAATTGGAGGGTTCATAATACTTGGATTCATCTATCAAAATAACCATCCCAGATCTCTATGTTCCACTTGTTCCCTATCTGATCTTGAAAAAATGGCCTGACAAGGTTGTACATTTAGTCCTTTTTGCATCTCTGCCACCCTTATCAGATCCTGAGCCTGATTTTTAGTAGTCTGTCCTGCAGCTACAGAAGATAAGGATCTCCTTTAAATCTGCCATGGAGGCAGAGTTCTTCCTGCAGTTAAGAGCAGCCATTCCACTCCAAGTTCCTTATAAATAGCATTGTCCGTTTATCGATTAAGTGCCACAGCCACTTGACCTCCCCATATCTTGCCTTGTACCTCCGTATCATACCAATAAAATACCACATTGCACAGGTGAAAGCTCAAGTGATTGCAATGCCATTTCATGGCAGGGATTATCTTCATACACTTAACACCAGCCAGTGTCCCTACTGCTTTTATTTTTTTTAATTTGTCCTTTGTTTATATTTTTGATAATTTATCCTTTGCTCTATTTTATTGATCTTTATTTTTATTGGAGCATAATTGATTAACAATGTTGTGTTAGTTTCAGATGTACAGCAAAGTGATTCAGTTATACATATAGATGGATCTGTTCATTTTCTAATTCTTTTTTTCATTTAGGTCATTACAGAATATTGAGCAGTGTTCCCTGTGCTGTACAGTAGGTCCTTGCTGGTTATATATTTTAAGTGTAGCAGTGTGTACATGTCCATCCCAAACCTCCCAATCTGTGCCCCTTCCCGTATCCCCTGAAAACTGTTAATTTCATTCTCTAAATTTGTGAGTCTGTTTCTGTTTTGTAAGTAAGTTCATTTGTACCATGTTTACAGCTCAGGTGACTCTATCAAAAAAACAAACAACCCAATCAAAAACTGGGCAGAAGACCTAAATAGACAGTTCTCCAAAGAAGATATACAGATGGTCAAGAGGCACATGAAAAGATGCTCACATTGCTAATTATTAGAGAAATGCAAATTACAATTTCAATAAGGCACCACCTCACACTGGTCAGAATGGCCATCATTTAAAAGTCTATGAATAACAAATGCTGGAGAGGGTATGGAAAAAAGAGAAATCTCCTACACTGTTGGTGGGAGTGTAAATTGGTGCAGCCACTATGGAAAACAGTATGGAGGTTCCTTAAAAAAATAAAAACAACGCTACCCTGTGACCCAGCTACCACATGACCCAGCAATACAACTCCTGGTATATATCTGGAGAAAAACATGGTTCAAAAGGATACATGCACCCCAATGTTCACTGCTGTGCTATTTACAATAGCAAAGACATGGAAGCAACCTAAATGTCTATCAACAGATGAATGGATAAAGAAGATGCAGTACATATACACAATGGAATATTACTCAGCTAATAAAAAGAGTGAAATAATGCCATTTGCCAACATGGATGGACCTGGAGATTATCATAATAAGTCAAGTAAGTTGGGGAAAAACCAATATGATATTGCTTATATGCAGAATCTAAAAAATGAAATGATATCTACTGCTTTTTACAGGAGAACAATACAACTCCAAACCCCCATTCTGATAGTCTGTTTTTCTAGAACCATTTTTAAAATCAAGTGTCTTAGCCAGGGTCTTATAAAACACAGCCTGATTCAGAAAAGCAAGTACTGACCATATGGGAGTTGTATAAGCCTAAGGCAACAGGATGACAGAAAAAGACAAGTGAAGCAAGTAAAGATGTATCAATGTGATGTAATGCATTACCTCACTGGCCATTACATCACAAAATGGCAGGTTATTTGCCAAGTGTATTTGCTCACAAAGGTTGAAAGGAAAACACACATACACATTTCAGAATGGAGAAAGTAGGAGAAATATCTGCCTAGTTCCCTCACACCTCCTCATTTCCACTAATAAAATCTCATACCCCAGGGTACTAACTCCCCATCACTTCCAGTTGCATCCTCTGGTCCCTTAGCAGCTTCTCACAAAGCCAGATCCCATTCCCTTGGTATGGCATTTTACCCAGGTGTGGAAGTGGAGGGATAAGTCGACACTCACAGGTAAACGGGTAGGACAGGACATGAGGGTCTTTCAGGTGCAAGGTTTCAACTTATGCTACCTGTAGCTCCAAAAACTTGGGAGGGATCACCCAAAACTGGAATGATGGCAGAATGATTTGAAAAGTGGGCAGTGTCTCAGAGATGAGCCCAAGAAGGCACATGAGTTTGTGTCCAATACAGGTTAGCCCAAGTAAGACAAAAGGATAGTCTGGACTAGAGTAGTGACCATGGGATGGAGAAAAGAGGCCAAAATCACTGTGGATGATGACTGCAGCCACAAAATTAAAAGATGATTGTTCCATGGAAGAAAAGCTATGACAAACCTAGACAGCATATTAAAAAGCAAAGACATCATTTTCCTGACAAAGTCCATATAGTCAAAGCTATGGTTTTTCCATTAGTCTTGTACAAATGTGAGAGTTGGACCATAAAGAAAGCTGAGCACCAGAAGAATTGATGCTTCTGAAGTGTAGTGCTGGAGAAGACTCTTGAGAGTCCCTTGGACAGTAAGGAGATCAAACCAGTCAATTCTAAAGGAAATCAACCCTGAATATTCATTGGAAGGACTGATGCTGAAGCTGAAGCTCCAATGCTTTGGCCACCTATGCAAAGAGCTGACTCACTGGAAAAGACCCTGATGCTGGGAAAGATTGAGGGCAGGAGGAGAAGGGGATGATAGAGGTTGAGATGGTTGGATGGCATCACCAATCCAATGGACATGAGTTTGAGCAAACTCTGGGAGATGGTGATGGACAGGGAAGCCTGGCATGCTGCAGTTCATGGTGTCACAAAGAGTCAGACACAACTGAGAGACTGAACAAAAACAAAGTGACCGGGGGGATGGAGAAACAAAGGACAGATTTAGGGTGCATTTTGAAGGTAGAATAAACAGTACTTTCTAATGAACTCTTTACAAGAAGTCAGGGAAAGGAAGGAGGAAGGATTCATGGATGACCCATATGTGTTTTACCTGAACAACTGGTTGGTACATGGTATCATTTCTGAGATATGGGATATGGAAGGGATTGATATTTAGTGTAATACTGTCCATATTTTGGTCAAAACCATTTTATGTTTCTGGTTTATTTTTTAAGACTGAAGCATTAAAATTAACAACCACATCCCAGGACAATTCCATTCCCTAATTCAGTCAAAGGCCAGCCCTACACATGAATAGCATATTGGGCACCTACTGACCTGGGGAGTTCCTCTTTCAGTATCCTATCATTTTGCCTTTTCATACTGTTCATGGGGTTCTCAAGGCAAGAATACTGAAGTGGTTTGCCATTCCGTTTTCCAGTGGACCACATTCTGTCAGACCTCTCCACCATGACCCGCCTGTCTTGGGTTGCCCCGCAGGCATGGCTTAGTGTCATTGAGTTAGACAAGGCTGTGGTTCTAGTATGATTAGATTGACTAGTTTTCTGTGAGTATAGTTTCAATGTGTCTGCCCTCTGATGCCCTCTTGCAACACCTACCATCTTACTTGGGTTTCTCTTACCTTGGGCGTGGGGTATCTCTTCACGGCTGCTCCAGCAGAGCGCAGCCACTGCTCCTTACCTTGGATGAGGGGTATCTCCTCACCGCCACCCTTTCTGACCCTCACTGTGGGATGGCTCCTCTAGGCCCTCCTGCGCCTGCACAGCTTGCTTATTTAACTTATATGCAGAGTACATCATGAGAAATGCTGGACTGGAAGAAACACAAGCTGGAATCAAGATTGCCAGGAGAAATATCAATAACCTTAGATATGCAGATGACACCACCCTTATGGCAGAAAGTGAAGAGGAACTAAAAAGCCTCTTGATGAAAGTGAAAGAGGAGAGTGAAAAAGTTGGCTTAAAGCTCAACATTCAGAAAACGAAAATCATGGCATCTGGTCCCATCACTTCATGGGAAATAGATGGGGAAAGAGCAGAAACAATGTCAGGCTTTATTTTGGGGGGCTCCACAATCACTGCAGATGGTGATTGCAGCCATGAAATTAAAAGACGCTTACTCCTTGGAAAAAAAGTTATGACCAACCTAGATAGCATATTCAAAAGCAGAGACATTACTTTGCCGACTAAGGTCCGCCTAGTCAAGGCTATGGTTTTTCCAGTAGTCATGTATGGATGTAAGAGTTGGACTGTGAAGAAGGCTGAGTGCCAAAGAATTGATGCTTTTGAACTGTGGTGTTGGAGAAGACTCTTGAGAGTCCCTTGGACTGCAAGGAGATCCAACCAGTCCATTTTGAAGGAGATCAGCCCTGGGTGTTCTTTGGAAGGAATGATGCTGAAGCTGAAACTCCAGTACTTTGCCCACCTCATTCAAAGAGTTGACTCATTGGAAAAGACTTTGATGCTGGGAGGGATTGGGGGCAGGAGGAGAAAGGGATGACAGAGGATGAGATGGCTGGATGGCATCAAGGACTTGATGGATGTGAATCTGAGTGAACTCTGGGAGTTGGTGATGGACAGGGAAGCCTGGTGTGCTGTGATTCATTGGTTCGCAAAGAGTCGGACATGACTGAGCAAATGAACTGAACTGAACTGAACACGTGAATAGGACCACTTACCACTGGCATGATGTAGTTGGCAATACATGTCTATTTGCCAACTACCCACAATTTGTATTCTGATATCTGTCATGTATGTGTGTGTGCTCAGTAGTGTCTGACTCTATGCGACCCTATGGACCATAGCCCGCCAGGTTCCTCTATCTATACGATTTTCCAGGCAAGAATACTGGAGTGGGTGGCTATTTCCTCCTCCAGGGGAACTTCCCGACCCAGGGATCGAACCCACGTCTCTTGCATTTCCTGCATTGGCAGGCAGTTTCTAGTTTCTAGTGTCAGCTATTAAGCCAAATTATCTGTTGCTGTCATCTCGAACTTTGTGGCTTAAAACAGCAACATTAATGCTGGTCACAACAATGGGAAAGGTTAGGCAAAGTGGGCTTATCTTTGCTTCATGTGACATCAGTTGGGGTGGCTCAACGAGGAGTTAGAGGACCTACATCCCAGATGGCTCCTCACATTGACTGGCAAGTTAACGCTGGCTGGCAACTGAGAGCTCAGCCAGGACTGAGGACAAGGAACTTCATTTCCTCTCCACAAGTGCTTTTCCATGGGCTGGCTGGCTTTTGTCACAGCATCTGGCCCAGTTCCAAGAATGAACACCCCCAGTGATAGGAAGTAGAAGTTGCCAGTTTCTTGAGGCATAGGCCCAGAAGCTGGCACAGTGCCCCTTCTGCCTATTCTATTGGTCAAGCATTCACAGAACCCAGATTCAAGGGGAAGGGACTAGATATCACTTCTCAATGGGAAAAGTGTCAAAAATTTGGTTGCCATGTTTTAAAATGGCACAAGTTAGAACCCTGAGCTTCCCTGGTGGCTTAGATGGTAAAGAATCTGCCTGCAATGCAGGAGACTTGGGTTCAGTCCCTGTGTCAGAAAGATCCCCTGGAGAAAGAAATGGCAACCCACTCCAGTATTCTAGCCTGGAGAATTCCATGGACAGAAGAGCCTGGAGGGCTACAGTCCATGGGATGGTAAAGAGTCGGACATGACTTAGCCACTGAGCACAGGTTAGAACCCATAAGTTGCCACTAGGTAATGATGTCCTTAGTTTCATGGTGATGGAGTAGGGGACCCTTAACCCATTAAGTGTCCACTAATGTGATTTTGTCAGATGAACTCTTGATACCTCTTAGGTCCCTGAGTGAACGGTAGCCAGGATGGAGAGAACGATATAGATAATAATGTAGCTAAAACTTTTTGAGCACTTAACGTGTGTCAGACATTGTTCTGAGCACTTTACACACATCAGCTCATTGAATCCTCCTAGCAATCCAATGAGGTAACAACACTGTTATCACTATTTTATAGACAAGGAAAGCATGGCACAGAAGGGTTAAATGATTTGTCCAAAGTTGTACAGCCAGGGAGTAGTTGACCTGTGGCTTCCAGCCCAGATCTGTCTACACTCTAGAGCCCACACTCAAAACAATTACACTGCATTGGAAAGGGTAGAGATGGGCTTGTCAAAGACAGAGGGGCTGCCAGGCCACAGCCCTGAGCAGGACCCAAGGGTTTATCAAGCCTTCATTGGCAGCAGCTTTATAGGAAGAGGTATGTGTGAAATATCAGAGCTCTTGGGATTTTCCACCACAGATTTATGGTCTGGAAAAGCATAAAAGGAAATGAATACTTATTATAGAGTACCTTTTTTTGCCAGGCATTACACTAAGTGCTTTATGTGCATTAATTTCATATAATTCTCTGAATAATCATGTGGTATTATTATTATTGCCGTTTTACAGCTGGGGAAATTGAAAGCGATTAAGTAACTCAGTCAAGGTCACAGATGATGAATGGCCATGATGGGATTCTAGATCAGATCCAACTCCAAACCTGAACTGCTAATCATTATCTGTGAAACTTCCGGTTCAATCTATAGCAGCATAGCCTCAGGGTTGGGACTGCTATGTAGCGTCTTGGGGTAAAGATTGCTGAAAAAGTTGGGAAAAGGAGCAGGACACTCTGAGTCCATCCAGTCCATCATTCTGCTGTTAGCTAAGCATCACGTCTAGATGGTTGCATCCCTTTGTGCCTACTTCCTTTAATCTAAGATCTCATTAACAGCCAAGAATACTGACTTTATAAGGTACAACCTAGTCTGAGCAAACCCATCTCCAATTATTCTCCTCTTTATTCCCAGTTAATTAATAGCTAACTATTGAAGAAAGATTAAAATAATTGACTTCCTGATGACATTGAACAATTAAGTTCTCAACTGTCTTCACAAGTCGAATCACTATCTAAGTGGAGATTAATAGAGAAGAATCCTCTCTCCATCTAATTCCCTTTTGCAACCAACTACCCATTNTTCCTCCTCCAGGGGAACTTCCCGACACAGGGATCGAACCCACGTCTCTTGCATTTCCTGCATTGGCAGGCAGTTTCTAGTTTCTAGTGTCAGCTGTTAAGCCAAATTATCTGTTGCTGTCATCTCGAACTTTGTGGCTTAAAACAGCAACATTAATGCTGGTCACAACAATGGGAAAGGTTAGGCAAAGTGGGCTTATCTTTGCTTCATGTGACATCAGTTGGGGTGGCTCAACGAGGAGTTAGAGGACCTACATCCCAGATGGCTCCTCACATTGACTGGCAAGTTAACGCTGGCTGGCAACTGAGAGCTCAGCCAGGACTGAGGACAAGGAACTTCATTTCCTCTCCACAAGTGCTTTTCCATGGGCTGGCTGGCTTTTGTCACAGCATCTGGCCCAGTTCCAAGAATGAACACCCCCAGTGATAGGAAGTAGAAGTTGCCAGTTTCTTGAGGCATAGGCCCAGAAGCTGGCACAGTGCCCCTTCTGCCTATTCTATTGGTCAAGCATTCACAGAACCCAGATTCAAGGGGAAGGGACTAGATATCACTTCTCAATGGGAAAAGTGTCAAAAATTTGGTTGCCATGTTTTAAAATGGCACAAGTTAGAACCCTGAGCTTCCCTGGTGGCTTAGATGGTAAAGAATCTGCCTGCAATGCAGGAGACTTGGGTTCAGTCCCTGTGTCAGAAAGATCCCCTGGAGAAAGAAATGGCAACCCACTCCAGTATTCTAGCCTGGAGAATTCCATGGACAGAAGAGCCTGGAGGGCTACAGTCCATGGGATGGTAAAGAGTCGGACATGACTTAGCCACTGAGCACAGGTTAGAACCCATAAGTTGCCACTAGGTAATGATGTCCTTAGTTTCATGGTGATGGAGTAGGGGACCCTTAACCCATTAAGTGTCCACTAATGTGATTTTGTCAGATGAACTCTTGATACCTCTTAGGTCCCTGAGTGAACGGTAGCCAGGATGGAGAGAACGATATAGATAATAATGTAGCTAAAACTTTTTGAGCACTTAACGTGTGTCAGACATTGTTCTGAGCACTTTACACACATCAGCTCATTGAATCCTCCTAGCAATCCAATGAGGTAACAACACTGTTATCACTATTTTATAGACAAGGAAAGCATGGCACAGAAGGGTTAAATGATTTGTCCAAAGTTGTACAGCCAGGGAGTAGTTGACCTGTGGCTTCCAGCCCAGATCTGTCTACACTCTAGAGCCCACACTCAAAACAATTACACTGCATTGGAAAGGGTAGAGATGGGCTTGTCAAAGACAGAGGGGCTGCCAGGCCACAGCCCTGAGCAGGACCCAAGGGTTTATCAAGCCTTCATTGGCAGCAGCTTTATAGGAAGAGGTATGTGTGAAATATCAGAGCTCTTGGGATTTTCCACCACAGATTTATGGTCTGGAAAAGCATAAAAGGAAATGAATACTTATTATAGAGTACCTTTTTTTGCCAGGCATTACACTAAGTGCTTTATGTGCATTAATTTCATATAATTCTCTGAATAATCATGTGGTATTATTATTATTGCCGTTTTACAGCTGGGGAAATTGAAAGCGATTAAGTAACTCAGTCAAGGTCACAGATGATGAATGGCCATGATGGGATTCTAGATCAGATCCAACTCCAAACCTGAACTGCTAATCATTATCTGTGAAACTTCCGGTTCAATCTATAGCAGCATAGCCTCAGGGTTGGGACTGCTATGTAGCGTCTTGGGGTAAAGATTGCTGAAAAAGTTGGGAAAAGGAGCAGGACACTCTGAGTCCATCCAGTCCATCATTCTGCTGTTAGCTAAGCATCACGTCTAGATGGTTGCATCCCTTTGTGCCTACTTCCTTTAATCTAAGATCTCATTAACAGCCAAGAATACTGACTTTATAAGGTACAACCTAGTCTGAGCAAACCCATCTCCAATTATTCTCCTCTTTATTCCCAGTTAATTAATAGCTAACTATTGAAGAAAGATTAAAATAATTGACTTCCTGATGACATTGAACAATTAAGTTCTCAACTGTCTTCACAAGTCGAATCACTATCTAAGTGGAGATTAATAGAGAAGAATCCTCTCTCCATCTAATTCCCTTTTGCAACCAACTACCCATTGCAGGCTTCTGACCCTTCCAAGATACTTTCCAGGAAGCAAATTTAAATCTTGGCTCACTCAAGTAAACATTTCCAACCAATCAGCCCACTGTTAATTGCAAAATAACTAGTTGTCCAGAAAAGGGAGGAAGTGGTAACAAAACAGGGCCTAGATTTCAAGATTCCAGTTGAGCCACTTAAATGCTTCCTGAAGGTATGCCCAAAGAGATGAGATTCAAGCCTCCCTTGCTTCCTCCCCTACAGATTTCTAAAGCCTGGTAGCCTGGTGCCTTGAATTTCAGCTCTAACCCCTCTCTAGTTTGCTGCTGCTGCTGCTAAGTCGCTTCAGTCGTGTCGGACTCTGTGCGATCCCAGAGACGGCAGCCCACCAGGTTCCCCCATCCCTGAGATTCTCCAGGCAAGAACACTGGAGTGGGTTGCCATTTCCTTCTCCAATGCATGAAAGTGAAAAGTGAAAGTGAAGTCGCTCAGTCGTGTCTGACTCAGTGACCCCATGGACTGCAGCCTATCAGGCTCCTCTGTCCATGGGAGTTTCCAGGCAAGAGTACTGGAGTGGGGGTGCCATTGCCTTCTCTAGTTTGGGGCAACACAAACTCTCTAGTCTAGAGAGCTATAAAGAATAGAAGCCCATCATTCTGAGGCCTGTAATGGAGTTCTAATCTAGGTTTGTAGACTGATATCCCAGGATTAACTTGAGATCTCCATCTCACTAACGCTTTTGGCATCTCTCATCCTAACCTGACCTGGAGTTCAATATGCTTCTACTCAGATGTTTCCTTTCAAAATGGTTCTCCTAGCCAGCTTTCATTGGCCAGACCTAGCCATCAGTACATGAGCCACTTGTCCTAGGGACACCTCCTGAAAGAGATCACAGCAACTGTGTCATCCTTAATTCCAGTTATCATAGGAGCTGAGGGCAAAAGCTACCACTTCCAGCTGATGGCAGCAGCCTGTTAAGTAGCTGTCAAATAGTGACCCTATAGACACAAAGCCCTGCCCCCACCACCCCCAGCAAGAGCCCCAGAGGCATCACTCTGTGGTAGCATCTCATCACTGTCTGCAGGGACTTGGATAAGTTAAACCTTGCCTCTGAAAGTCTAAAGCACCCAGGTTTTGGCAGCTGCTAAAGCCCTGGTGGGGCTTCCCAGGTGGCTCAGCAGTGAAGAATTCACCTGCCAGTGCAGAGACATAGGTCTGATTCCTGGTCCAGGAATATTCCCTGGAGAAGGGAATGGCAACTCACTCCTGCATTCTTGCCTGGAGAATCCCATGGACAGAGAAGCTTGGTGGGCTAGAGTCCATGGGGTCACAAAGATTTGGACGTGACTTAGCAACTAACCACCAGCAACAACAATAAAGCTCTGGTAGGTGCAGACCTGGAGCTCTGAAGAGCAGTAAGTTTCATCTTGACCTACTTCTGATCATGCGCCCTGTGACATATAATAATAGCCACTCAGCCCACCCTATCTAGACTCATTATGTCTGATGGTTCCATGTCTTCTCCATTGGGCAGACTCTAAACACTGGGAGTTCAGACATTGTTTTCTCAAGGAAGGAACTAAAATTGCACCATTGGCCTGCACTTCCTCAAAGCAACTATATTGTATCTCAGAGACAGAAAAGAGAACAGATTCCAATTTTATGTCAGCTTTACCTGTAAAAGAGAAGGTTCACCTACATTCTAGCCATGGAGAAGACATGAGGGATCCTAAAGGGTTCGTTACAAAACCTGGAGAGTAAGAGGAAGGCAGCAGTCATTTTTCCTGAACCCTAAGTAAGTGTCCTCAAATATGGGCAGTTGTATAGAGGTAAATAGAAGTAGGGGAATTAAGTGAGACCTCACCACTAATATTGATCATCATTAAAATCCTACAAGCCCTGGTACTAATTAAACCTGGGAACAAATAAAAGGGTGGAGGACCTCAAGATCTGAAAGTTTGGGGGCCTTAATTCAGTAATAACAACTTCTGATTATTACTGACTGCTTTCTGTGTATAAGGCATGTTATATATAGTATCTCATTCAGGTTTGGCAGCTATGACAGAGATTCATACAAGAGCTGGATTGTCTAAGAGTTGGGTTGGGGGGGGGTGTCTAAGGGTAGGAGGAAAGGCAAAACCACTCTGATGGTTGAAAAGAGAAGGGCTAGATCCCCCAAGCCCGAGTGCACAAAAATGCAGGACACAGGTTCTGAGAGTGTCTGAGATCTGCACCCCAGATAGAAATTCAGCTCGGGGAGTCTTTCCCTCCAGGCTTAGTTATCCTCTCTATTAAACTTCTTGGTGACTTTAGCTTCTTGTATCAGGGCTAATCATTTCTAGACGCCATCTCTTTTTGTCTTCACAGGAACTTTAGCACTTCCTCTGGGCAACATTTTATCCTAATTTTTTGTCTTTTTGTCGCTTCCTTCATCTGATGGAACTTAAAAATATGTATTTATGAACGAAACTATGGAGGCAGTGAAAAGATCAATGCCTGCCAGGAGTTCAGGGAGAGAGAGAGAAAGGGATACAACAGTCTAAGCAACAGGGCATTTTTAGGGCAGTGAAAACATTCTGTATGATACTATAATGATGAACACATGAAATGTTTCAGTTGTCAAAATCCATAGACTATACAACACAAAGAGTGAGCCCAAATTTTAACTATGAACTTTAGTTAGTAATATATATCAGTATTGGTTCATTAATTGCAATATCAACTGAAGTAATGCAAGATGGTAATAAAAGGGGAAACTGTGGAGGAGAGAGAGAGGACATGTGTGGGAACTCTGTAGTTTGGGCTCAATTTTTTTGTAAACTCCAAAAGTCTCTTAAAAAAATAAAGTCTGTTTAAAAAACAAAAGCAAAATTACTTATGCTGATTGCATTTCTCATTAAAAGGATCCATGGCTCCCTGGAGAAATGGCTGTTTCCAGATCTAAGGTAGAAAATGTTTAAGGTGATACTGGGGCATCTTGTCATACCACTAAGCAAGGATGCTATTAAAGCCTACTGAGGATATGTCAAAAGGACTCAGGAGCCAATTTTCAGGGGCTTCTACCAACCAAAGACTGTCAAATTAACTGAGAATTATAAAAAGAGTATGGTTGATTCAAGCACATCAAGAATATAAAGTTCTACAATTTCATGATGATACTCAAGAAAAATAACTCATTGATTATCACTGGAGATTTCTAGAGCAACAACTGATTAAGCTAAAAATTAATAAAGGTAAAGAGTTAAGCATTGATTCTGCATTTTCTGGTCAAACAGTATTTCAAGGTCACTAAAAGAGTTGAGAAGGAAAGTTCTTCATCATGGAGAATTCCACTAATCAATGCAAAAGGAATGATAGGATAATAAAATCACCATTTCACAACTCCAAATTAAATAATGAATTTAGAAAAGATCATCAATGAACTCTAAACCTATTAGGTGAAAGTTTAACAAGGAATAGGCCAAACACACCTACTAAAAAATCAATTTCATCCCTAAAATGGGGACAGACACAATGTGCTTTCTGACTGATGCAATTAAATGTACATATAACCACCTACAAAGTATTTTGCCACAAGAAATAAACCTGAAACAAATCAATCCTCTAGTCTAGATCTAAATATCAGTGTATGGGAAATAAAAGACAGGAACAAGTTAACTGGTACCAGAAGAAGGTAATCAGCCAAATGCAGAAAGTGGAGCATTTTAAGGAACAAATAACCCAATTGCTCCAACAGCATAGTGTCTTAGCCAGGTTCAGGCTACTAAAACAGAATATATAATAGATTGGATGGCTTTATAAACTACAGAAATTTGTTTGCTACATTTCTGGGGCCTGCACACCCAAGATAAGGGTGACAGCACGGTTGGGTTCTTGGTAAGGGCTTACTCCTCGATTCCGGACAGCTGTGTCCTTGCTGTGCCCTCACATGATGGAAGGGGTGATGGAGCACTAAATAAAAGCACTAATCCCATTCATGGGGGCTCCACCCTCATGAGCTAATCACCTTCCTTCTAATACCTTCACCTTGGAGGGTTAGGAATTCAACATATGAATTTGAGGAGGGTATGGACACAAATACTCAGCCTATTACACATGGGAAGAAAAGGAGGAAGGGAAACTGAAATAAAATAGAAATTCTATTCTGTTTATAGAGTAAAAGAGCCTTAAGAAACACAGTCACAAAATGTAATGTGTGGTCCTTATTTGGATCCTGACTCAAACTAACCATTTCTTAGGATAAACAGGGAAATTCAAATATGAACTGGGTATTAATGAAGTATTATTAACTTTGTTCAGTTCAGTTCAGTCACTCCATCATGTCTGACTCTTTGCGACCCCATGAATGGCAGCATGCCAGGCCTCCCTGTCCATCACCAACTCTCAGAGTTCACACAAACTCATGTCCATCGAGTCAGTGATGCCATCCAGCCATCTCATCCTCGGTCGTCCCCTTCTCCTCCTGCCCCCAATCCCTCCCAGCATCAGAGTCTTTTCCAATGAGTCAACTCTTCGCATGAAGTGGCCAAAGTATTGGAGTTTCAGCTTTAGCATCATTCCTTCCAATGAACACCCAGGACTGATCTCCTTTAGGATGGACTGGTTGGATGTCCTTGCAGTC
>SJYX01009938.1:55691-73378 GCA_006410675.1 Oreotragus oreotragus | reverse complement strand
GTTTCTTTCTTTTTTTTTAAGATAAAATGGAGAAACTGTTGGTAACAGAAAAAAAGAGGGAAGACTCATTAAGCAAAAATGAGCAAAATATTTCCTACATTAGTTGATTAAGAAGAAACCATAGTTATCTTAAGGAAGAAAGTGTTGTTTAGTAGATTCAATATTTTTTTCATAATTAAAATCTTAGCAAGTGAACAGTAGACAAAGGTATAGATAAGCAAAGAGCATTTTCTAAACACCTATAGCAAATGTCACACTTAATGTGAAACTTTGGAAATATTTTTGTTGAAGTCGTGAACAAATTCAGGATTCCTGTTTTTCTTTTGAAATGAACTAGAACTGATGCTGGAAGAAAAAAATATGTTTTAAGAATTTAAAAATAAGAGATAAACTTCTTTTATTTGCATAAGAAATAATTTTCTTGGATTTTCTAAATCAACATAGCAACTAAAATTGTAAGCTGTGAAATAAGTCTAAGAGGAAGTATGCATAGTTTTGTGTAAGAAACTGAAGCTTAGAGAAAAGCTTCCTCCTGCTCCCTCAAAAAGTTTAGTAAAGAGAAACCTTTTATCATTACTATAAAGGTGTCAATTTTCCCTAAATACACTTCAAATAAAATTCCATTATGAGAGTCCCAGCTGAATCTTTTATGGAACTTGACAAAATTATCCTAAAATGCATATGGTTTCAACTAAAGAGCCTCTTGATGAAAGTGAAAGAGGGGAGTGAAAAAAACTGGCTTAAATCTTAACATTCAGAAAATTAAGATCGTGGCATCTGGTCCCATCACTTCATGGCAAATAGTTGGGGAAACAGTAGAAACAGTGACAGACTATTTTTTTGGGCTCCAAAATCACTGCAGATGGTGACTGCAGCCTTAAAATTAAAAGACACTTGCTCCTTAGAAGAAACACTATGACCAACCTAGACAACCTATTAAAAAGCAAAGACATTACTTTGCTGACGAAGGTCTGTCTAGTCAAAGTTACAGTTTTTCCAGTAGACGTGAGCTGGACTATAAAGAAAGCTGAGCACTGAAGAATTGATGCTTTTGAATTGTGGCATTGGATAAGACTTGTGAGAGTCCCTTGGACTGCAAGGAGATCCAACCAGTCAATCCTGAAGGAAATCAGTCCTGAATATTCATTGGAAGGACTGATGCTGAAGCTGAAACTCCAATACTTTGGCCACCTGATGAGAAGAACTGACTCATTTGAAAAGACCCGGATGCTGGGAAAGATTGAAGGTGGGAGGAGAAGGGGACAACAGAGGATGAGATGGTTGGATGGCATCACTGACTCAATGGATATGGGTTTGGGTGAACTTTGGGAGTTGGCGATGGACAGGGAGGCCTGGCGTGCTGTAGTTCATGGGGTTGCAAAGAATTGGACACGGCTGAGCGACTGAACTGACTGAGTTGGTTTAAAAAATGATTGACTTGCGAATTGTTATAGGATATTGTGACCTCTTTGAAGGCCAGAGTTAAAATGTTTTTCATGTTAATTATTATTATTTTTTAAATGACTTAGGCCATTGAAAAAGTTAGTCACGGGTAATTAAGAAAGGAAGTTTCAAAAGTTCTGAGTGGAGATGTCTGCTCCGGAAGTATAGCAATGATATTATTTAACTCTGAAATAGTCCTTTGTAGATGAGTATCTAGGGAAGAATTTGTAGTTTAAAGGAAAGAATGTAAGCTTTGCATTCAAGTCAGCAGAAGTTTGAATTCTACTCTGCTATTTACCTGCAGCATGGTTTTCAGCGATTTGTGTGTGTGTGTGTGTTTTTAAGAATCCACATTTCATCATCCATGAAATGAGGATAACACTTTAATATTGTAGGATCAGCCCCATAGTATTGAATGAGATAATATATGTGACATACCCACTGATTTTCTCACATATTAGAGATAATTACTCTACAGTTAGGATTAATTAGAATATCTTTATTGGCCCTGAGGATATATGCAAACCAGTCTAGTATTAAATTTATATAGGGATACTACTCTTCCCCTAATATATNGTGTGTGTGTTTTTAAGAATCCACATTTCATCATCCATGAAATGAGGATAACACTTTAATATTGTAGGATCAGCCCCATAGTATTGAATGAGATAATATATGTGACATACCCACTGATTTTCTCACATATTAGAGATAATTACTCTACAGTTAGGATTAATTAGAATATCTTTATTGGCCCTGAGGATATATGCAAACCAGTCTAGTATTAAATTTATATAGGGATACTACTCTTCCCCTAATATATATGTGTTAATTTAGCCAATGTGTATTTATTCATTAATTCAAACATTT
Source organism: Oreotragus oreotragus (assembly GCA_006410675.1). Lineage (NCBI taxonomy): Eukaryota > Metazoa > Chordata > Mammalia > Artiodactyla > Bovidae > Oreotragus > Oreotragus oreotragus. Next base: position 71,065 of record SJYX01009938.1, on the reverse strand, counting down.
ATTCCTGCCCTAATTTGGTGGCAGGATCAGCCACAAATAAATTAAGGTGTACTGATGTTTTGTCCATTTCACCCATGTTATATGAAGGAGCCTAAGGTGACCCTTGCATATTGGATTCTAGGTTGTTTGGTTCCACACAGCAGGCTGAGACCCATGAGCCCTAAAGCCAGCAGGCACCAAACTCAAGTTTTTAAACTTTCGATTTCTTAACACATAGCCCAAGAAAGGATACGTTTGACCATTTAGAACGCATCTGCTTTGCATGTCCCTTGAAACTGCACAGCTCATCTGTTAGCCACAAGTGTTGGAGAAGACTCTTGAGAGTCCCTTGGACAGCAAGGAGATCCAACCAGTCCATTCTAAAGGAGATCCTGGATAGTATATTCAAAAGCAGAGACATTACTTTGCCGACTAAGGTCCGCCTAGTCAAGGCTATGGTTTTTCCTGTGGTCATGTATGGATGTGAAAGTTGGACTGTGAAGAAAGCTGAGCGCCGAAGAATCGATGCTTTTGAACTGTGGTGTTGGAGAAGACTCTTGAGAGTCCCTTGGACTGCAAGGAGATCCAACCAGTCCATTCTGAAGGAAATCAACCCTGGGATTTCTTTGGAAGGAATGATGCTAAAGCTGAAACTCCAGTACTTTGGCCACCTCGTGTGAAGAGTTGACTCATTGGAAAAGACTCTGATGCTGGGAGGGATTGGGGGCAGGAGGAGAAGGGGACGACCGAGGATGAGATGGCTGGATGGCATCATGGACTCGATGGACGTGAGTCTGAGTGAACTCCGGGAGATGGTGATGGACAGGGAGGCCTGGAGTGCTGCGATTCATGGGGTTGCAAAGAGTCGGACACGACTGAGCGACTGAACTGAACTGAACTGAAGGGCCTGTTGAAGAATTTTGAAATAGCCCAGAAGGAAAGCTTAAACATCAGTTTCTCTGGACGTTGACTTGTTCTGAGTTTTCTTTTTCTAGATGTAAATAAAACTGAAAATGTTTTATAACTTCTTAAGAAAATGAGCCCTCACCTTACGTAACAAAGAGGAAAATGTCTTATGGTTTATTCCAGGTGTTTGAAACTTTTGCCTATAGGTCAAAAGAAAGCCTACTATGGGGATAATCTATTCACTAATTATTTACCTATTCCACCCATTTAGGGAGAGTTTGGGTTGAGTTGAACTCTACTAACCATTCTCATGAAAAATAGAATGACAGGTTAGGGAATGGGTGGAAGGAAAGCCAAGGTTTAAGCAGGGACCTGTGAGGAAAGGTTGCCCAGTGAAGAATAGAGCCAGGTAACAGAAGTGGTTCAAAATGAGTTAAGTGATTAACATTCAGAGTTGGGCCTTTTTTTCCTACAAGAAAATAGGTATCTATGTAACTCATTCAGTAGGGTGATTGTCTCATGTTTTTAAAGAATGAGATTTTCCATGTGGTTCCAGAGGGCCAGCAATATGTCAATAGGGGATGTATTAGTGACACAGATTTTGACAGGAGAAGGAAATCCGACTATGTAGAAGGAAATCCAAGTGGTCTTCATCCAATGATCTTTTCATCCCAGGAGGTAGTCTTTAAATAAGAGCTGGATGGCTAGCTATGGAACATATCCAACCACCATAGTAGAGGGTAAGACAGGGGCCTTTTTAAGGGCTTCCAACTCTGAAAGTCTAGGAATCTGTGCAATGCCTGCCTAATACACATAGCCTTGGGATTCACTGCAGGGCAGAAGATATGATTATAATGGTCTTCATTGTTTCCTTCCACCTGGTATTTTAACTAAAGTTTCAAAATTGCTGACCTAAAGCCTTTTAGGATGGACATCACATCACTAAATTGATCAGTGCCAATAACTGAATTGATTATGAATATTATAGTTGCAATAATATACTAATAAGCTTTGTACTTTTTCTTTCAGTAGTGTCAAGCATTTGCTACACCATAGTTGAAAAATTTGCAATAATATAGGTTAAAAATTGCTCTAACTTTATCCAGAGCATGAAAGTAAAGTGCACAGAGGTTGGGGAAAAAATAGAACTCCAGACTTTAGATCTACAAGTACAAATACTATAGATGCAAACATATGGGCCAACTTTGCATCTGCAGGGGATGATAAATTGCTCCCTTAAAAAAAATCTTCCTCAAAACTAAAAGCCCAATTTATTTTTTTACTTCTAAAAATAATCCTGATCTGAAACTTATCTTTTTGAAATATTTCCAGTTACCTTCAGATTTCGGTTTACTTTCAAAACTGAAGATTCTTGGACTAACGGGAAATCAGTTCTCTTCATTTCCAAAAGAGATCCTTTCTTTAGCATCTTTAGAGAAGTTATACATTGGCCAAGATGAGGGAGCCAAGCTTACCCATCTGCCAGAATGCATTAAGAGACTAGAGGTAAGCCTCCCCAAATGAGCAGGCAAAGAAGTATATGCCCACCGATTCCTTGGCTAATACTGAGAAAACATGGTTGTATTCTCACAGGTTGCATGTGGAATCATCTATACTAGATTTCTAGCTCCCAACAAGAAGTCATTATTACACTTTGAGGCTTCCACTGTCTTCCTGAACAACCACAGGATCCACACTTGAAGAACATTTTATTGTGACTGGTCTTGGATATGTCAGGGCATACTCATTCCTTCTGTGTGGCTTGGCATGTTTTATTTAAAAAATTGAGCCATACCACTCTCCAATTAATTTCCACTTTCTAAAAGTATTCTCTGAAAGTTGTACTACTTTGAAGTTAAAGTGTCATATAGATGATGTGGCCAGGAATCTGCATTTTACATGAGAGAGTCTGATTCCCCTTCCTGCATGGTGGAAAGCATATCATGGTTTATTTAACCACTGAAACAGGTTCATGCTGAAGATGGGTCCACAGCACTATTTTAAACCCCAGCAAAGCAACATAACATTATTCAAAGTAGCTATACCAATGTGTCTTTATGTATGCATGCTTTAAAGCAAGATTTTTTCATGTTCCTGGTGCTGCTGCTGCTGCTAAGTCACTTCAGTCCTGTCCGACTCTGTGTGACCCCATAGACGGCAGCCCACCAGGCTCCCCCATCCCTGGGATTCTCCAGGCAAGAATACTGGAGTGGGTTGCCATTTCCTTCTCCAATGCATGAAAGAGAAAAGTGAAAGTGAAGTCGCTCAGTCTGTCCGACTGTTAGCGACCCCATGGACTGCAGCCCACCAGGCTACTCCGTCCATTGGATTTTCCAGGCAAGAGTACTGGGGTGGGGTGCCATTGCCTTCCCCGGTTCCTGGTGCTACACTTCTAATAATAATAAAGTAGGTGTAAGCCACTACATAGCTCCCAGTCATGGAACTGAGTGATGACATGCACAGCACAGGTACTGCTCACCTATTCCTTACTCTTCCTTCCTTTGCTCTGTGTTCACAGAACTCCTTTCATCAATTTGCTCCTTGTCTGTGTCATGCCACACTCTCCAGGATCTTAGGGTGAAATGCAGACGTTAAATTTTTACCCAGTGAATCTGAAAATAGTCAACTTATTCTCTGCACATTTTGGCCACTTCCACACGGGCGATGCTGGATTGATAACCGGGGCAATTGCAGTTCTATAGCAACTGCCACAGAGCATTAGCTATTAAGAGGGAACAAATTATATTTGTAGTTAAATGATCCAAATTATTTTTCTGCATTAAGTTCTAGTGAAGCAAATAAACACTAGATTCCCATGTTCTCTTTTCCCTACATACCTGGGAACCATGACTAATGGCTTGTCTCAAGAATAATTATATTTTTTTGTTGATGATTCTTTAAATGTGCTTTCCCCTTAATCCTAATGAATAATATTCCTATTGAAAGAACATGGGAACTCATAGGTGATTCTAGTTACCATAATTCTTTTATTATGGTATGATAACATACTCTTCTGTTATTCAGAATCTTAAAGAGCTGTATATTGAGAACAATCATCTCAAGTACCTGCCTGTATCCTTGGGATCAATGCCTAACTTGGAAATTCTTGATTGCCACTGCAATCTAATTAAGCAACTCCCAGATGCTATTTGCCAAGCACAAGGTGAGAAATCTTTGTAGACTACAACCCAGTGGAGTTTGACTAGCATTTCCCATGATGGAAGGCATCCTTGTACTACTAAAGATCAGTCTCAATGTTGAGGAGACTTCCCTGGTGGCTCAGACGGTATAAGCTTCTGCCTACAATGCAAGAGACCTTGGTTCAACCCCTGGGTTGGAAAGATCCCCTGGAGAAGGAAATGGCTACCCACTCCAGTACTCCTGCCTGGAAAATCCCATGGATGGAGGACCCTGGTAGGCTACAGTCCATGGGGTTGCAAAGAGTNTCCCTGGTGGCTCAGACGGTATAAGCTTCTGCCTACAATGCAAGAGACCTTGGTTCAACCCCTGGGTTGGAAAGATCCCCTGGAGAAGGAAATGGCTACCCACTCCAGTACTCCTGCCTGGAAAATCCCATGGATGGAGGACCCTGGTAGGCTACAGTCCATGGGGTTGCAAAGAGTCAGACATGACTGAGCAACTTCACTTTTCAATGTTGAGAGCTTAGACCTACCCCATAATCTCCTTGCAGAGCTTCTTACTTAGTGATACAGGGAAGGCAAGGTACCTGATTGGTACAGCTAAAAGCCTCACAAAGGCAGTTAGTTTATTGGGAATGGAAAAGAAAATATCAACTGCTATGAAGATTGGCATTCATCCTCATAGCCATTATACTGTGAACCAGAACTTACTGAATACCTATTATGTGCCAGAATTTGGGCTTGGGGGTCCTGTAGTAAATTTGCATTAGGTCACTAAGTCACTTACGAGAGAAAGGAAAAGGATTGACCCAGAGTAATAAAATTAGCAAGGCAGTTGGGGCTAGGGGTGTTGGGAGTGGACCTATTTGATTGCCATGAAAAATCATACATCATTCATATTTGAATATCCAAAGATTTTCCACTAGGCTAAACCACTCTGTATTTGTCAAATTAACAGGTTTTTGCCGAGATCCTCCTAGAACCAGGTTTTAAAAAATGTTTCTTTGCCATATTGTGCTGAATCTTCAGGTTTATAGATATATTTTCAAGCCGTGACTATTCTTTAATGAAAGAAAGGTGAAGGGATATGAGTGGATGCTGTTGCCTACTCATGGGGCATTCCAGGATTAGCAGCAGGACTTCCCTGGTGGTCTAGTGGTTAAGAATCCACCTGTCGATGCAGGAGTCACGGTTTCAATGCCTGGTCTGGGAAGGTCCCACAAGCAAGTAGGCCCATGCACCACAACTACTGAAACCCAAGCTCCCTACAGCCGGTGCTCTGCAGCAAGAGAAGACGCTGGAGTGAGAAGCCCACACACCACAACTGGGGGGTAGCTCCCACTTGTTGCAGCAAGAGCAAGCCCACATGCAGCCACCGAGACCCAGCGCAGCAAAAGATAAAGAAAAAACGTGGCCACAGGGTTGGATCTGTGACACTCCTTAGTCATCTCCCGATTCTGTCCTTAATCTCTGGAGGAATGGAACATTCTCAACATTTTTTAGTATTTACTATTTTCCTGTCTCTTAACACTTATTTACACTGACTTCAACAACTCTGAGTTGTTATAAAACATTAAATTTTTCTGTTACATGGTCTAACAGGAAATAAACATTTCAAAGTGTTTGGACTAAGCAATGTAGCTTTAATTTTGCTAGTTTTTAAGACAAATTCATTATTTTTTTAAAAAATAATTTCAGCTTTGAAAGAATTACGGTTCGAGGACAACTTGATCACTTATCTTCCGGAGAATTTGGATAGTCTAGTGAATCTAAAAGTTCTGACACTAACGGGCAACCCCATGGAAGAACCCCCAATGTCAGTGTGTGCCAAAGGCACTGAGGCTGTATGGGAATACCTTAAAGAAAGGAGAAATGTGAAAGAATTGGCAACAAAGGTAAAATAATTAACGATTTTGGATAACATATTCACAGTTGCTCGGAGTAGGGTATTGCTAAACTTTACAGATTATCCTATAGGGCTGCTCTTTGCACATCTACATTTTGAGAATTGTGATTCTTACTTATTGAATACTTTTACATCCCCAGGCCTAAGCAAGAGATTTTTAAACAAAAATTCTAGCTTTTTTTTTTTTTTTTTTGTCTTTTCTGTTCCTTTTCTCTTTGTCAGATAAGAAGCCAACAAACAGGCGAAAGAAACCAAAACTTCAAATCCCCAAATGATCTAAAACTGTTGGACTAGTCACTGGAGTGAAAGGCTTATGTTATCTCAGATAAGCCTGAAAAGTTAAAAATGAAAGCATTGTGGAGCACAGGTCTAGAGGCCAGAGTTCTGCTCTGCCAACATAGCATCAAAGGGTTAAGATCCTCATTGCCCACTAGCCGGTGGAGACATACGGATACCCCAGAGCCCAGGAATGTGTCCATTACCATCAGTATTCAGTATCCTCCATTCGGCCGGTCCAAGCCTGCAGCATCCCACACCCAGATGACTGCAGCGGCCCTCCAGCTCGTGTCCCTTGCTACTTGCCTGCTTCCCCTGCCGTGTGTATTCTTCCACTGAGCAGTCAGACCTACGCTGTTGAAACCTGGGTCAGATCTTGCTGTACTTTGCTGAAATCAACAGCTTTCCATTTTACCCTGAATAAAAACTAGTCTTTGGTCTGTAAGACCCTTTATCAATAGCCCTCAATCAAATCAGACCTAACACCCTCCCTTCTCTAATAAATATTATGTGAAACTTCCCTTACTCTTTTTAAATTAGACTCATAGATAACATAAACTACCACAAACATAACTTTAATAAAATAATGCCCAAACTGTAATATAAAAGAAAAGTAGTTTATATTGAAATATTAATTTTAGTAGGTATACACTCAGGGATGACTACACTGGAAGAATGAAACTACTTACTACTTTTAGGATACTTCCTAGAAGTATTTTTGGACCCCCTTGTATATTTTAAAATTGATATTAGACCTTTTTGTGCCATTAAGTTTAGTCATTGCAAAGGATTTACTTTGATATCAGTAAACATCAATTTACAAAATATTTGAAAAAACTCTTACTTTACATGCAAAAATTTTGTCATTTGTTTTTCTTCTTGAACATTTATTTCCATTCCATTTTCCCTTTAGAATTGACCTTAATATGTGTGTGTATATATATATAATCTAAATAATTTATAGATCACCTTTCGTATTTCTAGGCTACAAAAATTTTATGTAAATTAAGCTTTTTTTCTATGATCATAGCATTTTAACATTCTGGATTGAGTCTTTGTGCAATTAGTAGTATAAAATTGACCAAAACAATATAAAATCTAGTATAAAATTCGATATTCAATTATTTGATATATAGGATTTTTGGAAAGATTTTTTTCACATAGTTTATATGTTGTTGTTCTTCAATTGCTAAGTTGTGTCCAACTCTTCGTGACCCCATGGACTGCAGCAAGGCAGGCTTCCCTGTCCTTTAGTATCTCCCAGGGCTTGCTCAAATTCATGTCCATTGAGTTGATGATGCTATCCAATTATCTCATCTTCTGCTGTCCTCTTCTCCTTTTGCCTTCAGTCTTTCCCAGCATCTAGGTCTTTTCCAATGAGTCAGTTCCTCACATCAGGTGGCCAAAGTATTAGAGCTTCAGCCTCAGCATCAGTCCTTCCAGTGAATATTCAGGGTTTATTTCCTTTAGGATTAACTGGTTTGATCTCCTTGCAGTCCAAAGGACTTTTAAGAACTTATATGTCCTTGCATAAATATTACTTATTGCTAGAATGAAATAGGGTTTGGCATCAGTTCCATTCTTATTTTTTATTTTACAGAGGAAATACTGAGAAAGCTTGTTCAAATTCATAAGTTGACAAGGAAAAGAATGGAAAAAATTTGTTTGCCTGTATTGTTTTGCTTTAAATGGCAGTGCTTCACACATCTCTGAACTCCTTCCAGATATAGCCCCCTGAAATTAGATAGTAGGCTCTCAACTGACAAATCAACTTCAATTTTCTCGAAGGCAAAGAGCTGGAAACCACCTCTCTTATAAAAGGATTGGTTACCCAGTCCTTAGAGCCAACATCAATAGCGCTATTTTGAATTACTCCTTTTTCAGTGCCCCCGAGGTTTTTGGAGTCTTGGGCAAGCCACCCTGGTCAGATTCAAACGGATGAGGGGCTGCCAAAGGGGCAGTTGGGAAGGGGCGGTGGGATTCGAGGTGGGACTGGAGGATCAGCAGTTGTGTTCCTTGGCAGACCCATTTTAGGGATGGGGACGGGTGAAAGTTGAAGCTCTGGAAATGAGTTGCTTCCAACCCATCCAAGCCTGCACAAGCTTGGAACGTCTCTGTGGACCAGAGTAAATGGCACACAATTGAACTCTGTTGAGTCTTAACACGGAAAAAGCCTTGTGAGTTTCTGGAATCCCTCTCCTGGGCACTGCTGCTTCCCTGGAAAGTCACCGCCTTAGCTGGTCTGCCGCTTGCAGGCTCCATCTCATCCTTCCCATTTTTGCTTTACTCCAAGGCTCATGCGTGCTCCTGCCTCTCTGTCCAGAGGTGCTTCCCCCTGGGTGTGGGCAGGACTGTGGCCCTCAGTTAGTTCAGTCTCTGTTCAAATATCCATACACCTGTCGTCAAGCCCCCTTATATAAAACAGCATACCTCCACCCACCTCATTCATTCATTCATTCAACAAATATTTATTGAGCTGCAACTATGTACCTGGCACTGTTCTAGGAACTGGAAATATAATACTGAACAAAATGGGCAAATATTTCTGTCCTCATATGGCTTAAAGCCTCATGTGGTGAGAGTAAGAACATGAAGTGTAACACATAAAATAATATATGTTAGAAAGTTATTTCTCAGTGATGTTAGAAGGTGATTAGGTTGTTTCTAACATAATCATATGTTAGTGATTAAGTGGTATTGAAAAAAAGTTCAAGCTAAGGGGAACTAAGGTTGCCAGAAGTTGTGTGTGTGTGTGTATTATGGGGGTTTTATTTTATTTTTTGATCAAAACATGTATTTAGATAGGAATACCTGGTAGGGTTCAGACTACTCTTCCATTTCACTGGACTACTAAAGTAGCCACTTACTTAAGGAGATCAACCCTGGTATTTCTTTGGAAGGAATGATGCTAAAGCTGAAACTCCAGTACTTTGGCCACCTCATGCAAAGAGTTGACTCACTGGAAAAGACTCTGGTGCTGGGAGGGATTGGGGGCAGGAGAAGAAGGGGACGACCGAGGATGAGATGGCTGGATGGCATCATTGACTCAATGGATGCGAGTCTGAGTGAACTCCGGGAGTTGGTGATGGGCAGGGAGGCCTGGCGTGCTGCGATTCATGGGGTCGCAAAGAGTCAGACATGACTGAGCGACTGAACTGAACTGATATATATTAGTCATTAGGGAAATCCAAAATAAAATCACAGTGATTTGACCCTATCTTCTAATTACAGTGTTTGGCCATAACACTTGTTTTGAAAACACGTATTTATTCCAACTAGATTGAAATATCAGAGAACAGTGTGAACGTAACACGAATTTCTCATTTGCTTACACATAATTCATCTACAGGAAACACCAGGTGAACAGAAAAAACTACACCCAGCTGAGGAAAGCCAGGAATAGGCGTAAACAAAATCCGCACATGCACAGCCCTCCCAAGGACCTGTCTCTTATACACATCTAGATGTGTATAAGAGACAGGTGTTAATCTCAGGTCTACAGCAAAGTGATTCAGTTATACATATACATGTGTTAATATCCTTTTTCAAAGTCTTTTCCCATTTAGGTTGTTACGTAACACTGGGCAGAGCTCCCTGTGCTATTCAGTAGGTCCTTGTTGGTTATCCATTGTAAATATGCAGAGTGTACATGCCTATCCCTAGCTTCCAATCTGTCTCTCCCCCGACCCTTCCCCTCTGGTAACCGTAACTTTGGTTCCTAAGTCTGGGAATCTATTTCTGCTTTGTCAATAAGCTTATTTGTATCTTAAAAAAAAAAAAAAAAGATTTATGGAGGTTTCAGTTTAATGAGATGGTCAGTGTAGGATTCTTTGGGAAATTGACTGTCTCGGGCAGTTACTACAATATATCATAGACTGGGTGGCTTGAACAACAGAAATTTATTTTCTCACATTCTGGAGGCTTGAAGTCCAGGATCATGGTGCCAGCATGGTGAGAGCCTCCCTTCCCGCCTCACAGATGCTGCCATTTCACTGCGTCCTCCTATGGCAGAGCAAGCGATCTGTCTCTTCTCGGAAGAGCAGTGGTTCCATCGTGAGAACCTCACCCTTACGACCTTACGAGGCCCCGTCTCCAAATACCAGCACATTGGGGTTTAAGACTTCAACACACAAACTGGGGGAAACATAACTCAGTTCATAGCGATGACAATCAAGCAGGTTCTTGAAGAAGTGGAGGCATGAACCATCTGAATATTAGGAAGAGTGTTCCAGGCAGAGAAAGCAGCGAAGGCTGAGGCCCTGAGCTGAGATGGTGCCTCTGAGCAGCAAAGAGGCCTGCATGGCTGGAGCGAGTGAGCAAGGGGGTAGCGAAGAGGTCCAGAGGGTGGGGGAAGATTGATAGGGCTTTGTAAGCAAATGCAAGGACTTGAACTTTGGGTTTTTGTTTGTGTTTTTAAGAAGTGGATTTATTTAGAGAGATACACATTCCAGGTGGTACAGTGGTAAAGAATCCATCTGCCAGTGCAGAACATGCAAGAGACACAGGTTCAGTCCCTGGGTTGGGAAGATCCCCTGGAGAAGAGCACAGCAACCCGCTCCAGCATTCCTGCCTGGAGAATCCCATGGAAGAGGAGCCTGGTGGGCTACAGTCTGCAGGGTCGCAGAGTCGCACACGACTGAGCACACGCGTATACACATCCCACAGGCAAAATGCTCTTGGTCTCAAAAGGGAAAAAGACTCGGGAGAAACACTCCACAGAGAAAGCATGGGCTGTCTCAGAAGGCAAGAGACCAGGACTTGAGCTTTATTCTGAGAGAAATGGGGAGCACTGGCAGGTACGAAGAGTCTGCTAGAGAAGGGATGTTCCTGAGTGGATATTAGGAAAGAAGGTCTCAAGAGCAAGTGAGGGCTGTAGAGCACAGGGGACTCTGCTCAGTATTATGTGGCAGCCTGGGTGGGAGGGGAGTTTAGGGGAGAATGGATATTTGTATACATTTGGCTGAGTCCCTTCATTGTTTACCTATAACTATCACAATAGTAATTGGCTAGACCCCAGTATAAAATAAATTAAAAAAAACAAGTGACAGTTACCTGTAGGTGGGAGCACAGGTGGTCCCAGAACGAGAGAGAAGGCAGAGTACAGGCACACCCATTCCCCTTGCTGGGCACTGTTACCGCCGCGGCACTTGGCACTGTCTGTCAAATTATAGAGTCACGTGTTTCTTGTTTATCGTCTTTTCCCCTCACTGGAATGTGAGCTCCACCGACTCAGTGATACTGGTAATTCAACTGCTGTTTCCCTAGAACCATGCCTGGCATGTAAAAGCACCAAATGCTTTAAAAATTCTTTGCCTGGATGACTGGCCAACTGAGAAAGAGAGAAGGTTTAGAGTTCTAGCTATGTTCCATTCTCCATATTTTGAAAAATCACATATCGCATACCAGAACAAAGAGCTGTAACCGTCCCCAGTCCATTGTGATATGAGCTGATGCTGTTCTTATTTTCAGATTCAGGCTTGGTGGCGTGGAATCATGGTACGCAAAGGACTTGGGAGATTTGAAGAACTGCTAAAATTGCAAAAGAAGGGAAGGAATTCTCCAAAAGATAAGAAAGGAAAGAAAGATGTGAAAGGAAAACCTGTAAAGAAAAATAAATAATTCTATAAATGTTTGAATTGAGGTAATGAAACCTGGTGGATTAAGAAGGCAAAATCTCTAGGAATTAGATGCCTATCATACAAAAATTACTCACAGTTACAGTTACATATAAAAATAAAGATTCTTTTACTGAAATGTTTATGGATAAATTGCTTTGATGTCTGGGAATTGCTTCAGAATAATATCAGAGAGAGAGAAGTGCAGATGACCCAAATGAACTAATGTGTGCTTAGTCACTCAGTCGTGTCCGACTCTAAGACCCCATAGACTGTAGCCCACCGAGCTCCTCTGTCCGTGGGATTATCTTCCAGGGGTGGGTTGCCATTCCCTTCTCCAGGGGATCTTCTCTACCCAGGGATCGAATCCAGGTCTCCTGCACTGCAGGCAGATTCTTTACTGTCTGAGCCACCAGGGAAGCCCTAAAATGAACCGAGATCAGCCATAAATTGGTAATTGTAAAAGCACGTGATAGGTACATGGAGGTTCACTATACTATCACGTCTGCTTTTAAAACCCTTAATTATGAAACAATTCATAGGATGTTCCAAAGAAACGTACAGAAGGGTCCATGCACCCTTCACCCTTTCTCAGTGCTGACATCCTCCTTGACTATGGGAATGGACATCAGTACCGTCCACGGAGCTTCTTCAGATTCTATCACTTGTACGTGCGCTTGTCACTTGTTTGTGTGTGTGTGGTCCAACGCAATTTTCTCACATGTAGCTTTTGTGTAGCCACCACTACAGTCAAGATACAGAATTGTTCTATCACCACTGTGCTGTGACTCTTAGTCCCACCTACGACCTGTCTCTCTTCCAGTCCCTAACCTGTAATTTTGTTATTTCAGGAGGATCATATAAATGGAATCACATAGTAAGTAACATTTGGGGACTGGCCTTTTTATTTTGCATAATTCACTTCCAGTCCATCCAAGTGGTGCATGTAGCAATCGTTCATTCCTTTCTGGTTGCTGGGTAGTAGTGCATAGTTTGCTCACCATTCACCCATTGAAAGGTGTTTCTCTGTTTCCAGTTTTTGGCTACTTTGAATAAAGTTGCTCCGAACATTTACTCAGGGAAGTGAAGAATCATTACCTAAAACACCCTCATTTATACTAATCAAGACCTCCTCACCCTGATGACTTTTTCTGTTGGAATAATATTGATTTCAAATTCAACATGTCCTTCAAGCAATGATTATAATAAGAATTATTAGCGTAGCAAGAAGAAAGCAAAACATGATCTGATTAGAATATATCAGAATAGAAATGTGTGAGCAGATCCTTCTGCCATGCAATGAATTTCATGCTTTGGTAAGAGAAAACCAGAAATTCCCCAAATCACTGACAGCAACACAGAAACTTAATTAGTGAATTAAATAGGTTTTATGAGGCAAATTCCATGTCAAAGAAATGCTCAGAGGTATTAATAATATGTTAATTTGTTTATTTTAGCAACAAAATATTTTACTTTAACAAGGTATGTTTTTGATCCTGGGTTTTGAATTTTTGATCACTTTTCATGAAGATCTGTATGTCAGTGACCGTTATTTGTATTCATGGTTTGTATCTGAGATAAAAGGCAAGAGAACATAAAACAATAAACTACTGAAGAGCATACTGTCTGATGAAAATTAAATTTCCACCAGACCACACTGAGACAGATGTAATGATAAAGATAACATGAAAATGTTCCACAGTCAGTGCCCTTTCACATTGGAATTTTACACACTCACATAAATACACACTCTTATATTTAAAACATTTAGTAAAAGAGGCAGAAAATTCTAGGGAAAGAAAAAAGGAGATGCATTACTGGAATCTAAACATTTTGTCAGGCCTTCTAAATAGAAAGTGAACTAACTATATATCCAAACAAATGAAAGCCCATTGAAAAATGTCACCCTTGTTTCATAAAATAGAGCATAAAGGCATGTTCATATTAGATTATCCTAGACATATATTTAGAAAGCTCTTGTAACATAAATCACATTAAACAGCCCAGAAGCTGGTATTCCTTTGACTTCACCAAGATTCACTCATGTTCTTTTCTTCTTCCTTTGGGTGACGTGTAGCTTAGTTGAGCCTTGGAAAGTCAGCTTACTGAAACCCACCATGGTCAAAGTGAATACTGCTTCTGTGATCTTGGTCAAAGCCTTGTAGTTCTTCCACCTGTGAAGCTGGGAGAAGCCACCTCTTCATTCCTACCTCAGTGACATTGGGAAGTTTGGTCACAGCACTTAGCAAGTGTCTAAACCATTGTCCGCATTTCCTAAAAGTTGATGGCCGAAGGCTGATATCCAGCTCAGTTAATTCCTTGAGGAGCCACAGGTTTTGGCAGAAGATGGTCCATCCTGCCTCACAGATGCTGTCGTTATAACTCAGGTCCAGCTTCTGCAGCCTGGCCAGGTGACCTGTGTGAATTACCGATGCTGAAAAACAAAATCACGCTGCTAAAAGCCAAGACCATCTTCTAGTGCAACTGTTTCCCACTTCCAATAACACAGCACACTAGCTCCAGGACTTATAGTAAGAGTGGCACTAAGTATAGAATGTTATTAGCTAGCAGTTTTTTTCAGGGCATTTGAAATTACTCTGGTAACACCAGATGAGGTTCGTGATATTGTACAGGAGACCGGGATCAAGACCATCCCCATGGAAAAGAAATGCAAAAAAGCAAAATGGCTGTCTGGGGAGGCCTTACAAATAGCTACGAAAAGAAGAGAAGCGAAAAGCAAAGGAGAAAAGGAAAGATATAAGCATCTGAATGCAGAGTTCCAAAGAATAGCAAGGAGAGATAAGAAAGCCTTCTTCAGCGATCAATGCCAGAAATAGAAGAAAACAACAGAATGGGAAAGACTAGAGATCTCTTCAAGAAAATTAGAGATACCAAGGGAACATTTCATGCAAAGATGGGCTCAATAAAGGACAGAAATGGTATGGATCTAACAGAAGGAGAAGATACTAAGAAGAGGTGGCAAGAATACATAGAAGAACTGTACAAAAACGATCTTCATGATCCAGATAATCACGATGGTGTGATCACTCATCTAGAGCCAGATATCCTGGAATGTGAAGTCAAATGGACCTTTGAAAGCATCACTACGAACAAAGCTAGTGGAGGTGATAGAATTCCAGTTGAACTATTTCAAATCCTGAAAGATGATGCTGTGAAAGTACTGCACTCAATATGCCAGCAAATTTGGAAAACTCAGCAGTGGCCACAGGACTGGAAAAGGTCAGTTTTCATTCCAATCCCAAAGAAAGGCAATGCCAAAGAATGCTCAAACTACAGCATGATTGCACGCATCTCACATGCCAGTAAAGTAATGCTCAAAATTCTCCAAGGCAGGCTTCAGCAATACTTGAACCGTGAACTTCCTGATGTTGAAGCTGGTTTTAGAAAAGGCAGAGGAACCAGAGATCAAATTGCCAACATGCACTGGATCATGGAAAAAGCAAGAGAGTTCCAGAAAAACATCTATTTCTGCTTTATTGACTATGCCAAAGCCTTTGACTGTGTGGATCACAACAAACTGTGGAAAATTCT